>SJYO01007492.1:17730243-17765668 GCA_006410555.1 Capra ibex
AGGGTCGTTAGAACTAAGGTCGAACACAAAGAAGGTCAGGTCGTAAACGAACAACTTTTCTATACTCTTTCCTTTTCCTTAAAAAGAGGAAACCATTTCTATCAATTGTATACAAATATTTTCCCACTATAAAGAAAAACTAAAATGTAGAAAAATCAGTAATTGATACTATCCGTACTACATTACGAATGAGTTATTATTTTGAAAAAAGAAAAAATTCATTTTTNTATATATATATATATATATATATATATATATATATATAGAATTTGGTGTTTCAGAAAATAGTTTTTCATTTATAAATTACCACCCTATCTCCCGACTCCTTCCTGTACCTCCGACTCCGGAAAGATTCTCTTCTTTTATTACTTCTTTTTTGTGACGTCTTTCGTACAAATTATATATCGTTTATGAAGTCCAATTGATCTTGTGACCCATTTATGTAAATTCTTCCAGAAGAATAGAAAAGAACGATAAAAGACCTTGAGACGTAAGACAACTCGTTTAGAAAGGGAAAAAGGGAACAGAAAGTGAAGAGAAGCAAGGAGTCGATAAACATTTCGGAGGAGTCTGTTAGTGAAACAGAAGAACGTAAAGAAAAAGACACCCTACCAAAACCAGTGACGGAGAACATGGTACAATATTTGAAAGTAGGTATCAAGAAGTCCGTGAGACAGATGGTCTAGATTAAGGAAATTAGATAAACAGTGTAGTCACATATTAGTATCCTCTAAAATAAATCCAGTTTGAACTTACCGGATCATCTAAAGAGATGAAAAAAGTTAAATTCGGGCTTAAAACACTATTACTCGAGTACTAAACTCGGTGTCAGTCGAGGTCCAGAACAAAAACGACAAATCTCGCATAAGTAGAACTCCACTTTTCTTATATTAGTTAGACTAAAGTCATAACTGATAAATAAACCAACACAGGTACACATACGTCTCAGTAGAGATCGCGACAACCTTTTTCCACAAAGGATACTGATCATAAAAGAGAAGGAGTAACTCATACGATTTCGGAAACATACCTAGTGTCAACACGTGTAAAGTGTTCAATCACTCCAATACAAGTTTTAGGAAGTTCGATTCTAAGCCGTCATGCACTTGACTCTTGAAAGTAAACATGTGGATCCAAATCTTTTCCGCTTCTTTGGTCTCTAGTTTAACGATTGTAGATGACCTAGTATCTTTTTCGTTCTCTTAAGGTCTCTTTATAGATGAAGACGAAGTGATTGATGTTATTTCGGAAACTTACACACATAGTGTTTTCGACACCTTTTAAGTATTTCTCTACCCTTATGGTCTATTAGTATAGACAGAGGACTCTTTACACATGCGTCCAGCTCTTCGTTGTCAATCTTGGTCTGTACCTTCTTGTCGGATCAAGTTTTAACCCTTTCCTCCTGTCGTTTTGACATATAACAGTAGGACAAATAAATTGAATATACGTCTCATGTGGCACATTTTACGGTCCCACCTGCTTCGTGTTCGACGTTAGCTCTAATGGTCCTCTTTATAGTCATTGGAGTCTATTTGTCTACTCTGGTAAGATTACCGTCTTTCGATTCTCCTTGATTTCTCTGAGAATTACTCCAACTTTCCTCTCACTTTTTCGACCGAATTTTGAGTTGTAAGTTTTGTGATTCTAGTATCGTAGACCAGGGTAGTGAAGTACTGTTTATCTTCCCCTTTTTCACCTTCGTCACTGTCTAAAATAAAAGAACCCGAGGTTGTAAAGACGTCTGCCACTACCGTCGGTACTTTAATTTTCTGCGAAGGAGGAACCTTCCTTTCGATACTGTTTGGATTTGTTGTATGATTTTTCGTCTCTGTAGTGAAACGACTGTTTCCAGGTATATCAGTTTCGATACTAAAAAGGGTATCAGTACATACCCACACTCTTAACCTGGTATTACTTCGGATTCACGCCTTCTTAGTTACAAAAACTTCACACCACAACCTCTTTTGAGAACTCTCAGGGAACCTAACGTTCCTCTAGTTTGGTCAATTAAGATTTACTTTAGTTGGGACTTATAATTAACCTTCCTAACTACGACTTCGAGTTTGAGGTTGTGAAATCGGTGGACTACGTTTCTCGACTGAGTGACCTTTTCTGGGGACTACGACCCTTTCTAACTTCCGTTTTCTTCTCCCACCGTCTTCTGTTCTACCAATCTATTGTAGTGACTGAGACACCTTCACTTAAACTCGTTTGACGTTCTCTATCATTTCCCGTCCCTCCGACCGTGTGACGTCAGGTACCCCAGTGTTTCTCAGTCTGTACTGAATCACTGACTTTTTGTTGTACTTGTGACTGTAGTCTCTATATTTGTGACACGATTGACCAATAAAATCCTTAAAATTGGTATCTCTTTGACAACTTCATGGACTCATACCTTGTCAGTGATTCCATAAATTTTATACTATAAGTAGGACAATGTGTTTAGTAGGAAAGAAAACGAGGACCCAAAGGAACAATTTATAATTAAAAGATGAGAATCAGAGTAATTAAAAGATATGTAAGTAAGGTGTAAATGACGTCTTCATGAAATACGGTTTATGACACGATTCGATGTGAGATCCTTTCTCTCAGATTCTCTGTAGGAACAGGAGGTTGTTGAGTTTCAGAGTACCTCCCCTGAACGTGTATTTATTTAGTAATGTCACGTTATTCTCTTCGTCTTACTTATAGGGTCTACTTTCTCTACCCTTTCTTCGTTGTCGATACACTAAATTACCGGATTTTTCACGTAGTAGACGTTCTTAGAAGTTGTTGTCGACGGCTCACAGTCCGATCCTTTAATGTCTTAAGATCTCACAAGGTTGAGATTCCCTGGTGTTAATTCAAGATAATTTTATGTTTTCGTTGATGGCTGTTTCATTAATGGTTATCAATACAGTCCGAGACTCTTACATGTTTATTTAGGACCAGGGATGGGTAGAGTTCTTTGGGTGTTTCGTTTTCTTTTCGAGTACTGATGAGTATTCGTCCGTCTTCCGCAATGTTTCTTATACTTGTATGTCTTTTTATTTTAACTTTTAAAATAATTATATCTTACGGTATGTTGACACGAGTCAACGAGTCAGTGTAGACAGAGAAACATTGGGGTACCTGACATCGAGTGGTCCGAAGAGAGAGGTACCTTACAAATTCCGTTCTTAAGACCTCCCCTAACAGTAAAGGATGAGGTCCCCTAGAAAGACTGGGTCTCTAGTTTGGACTCAGAGAACGTAGAGGATGTGACCGTCCACCTAAGAAACAGTGACTCGGTGGTCCCTTCGGAAGTATGAATGATATGAACTAGAATTCGGTTTTCTGGTTCTTCGGGTGTGTTGATCCTGCCGTGAATTTTCAGAGTTCTGTGTGAGAAAACGACATTTGAGACCTTATAAGACAGGAGACGTTTCCGTTTTCGTTCTTCGTGTACTGTTTTGACACATGGAGATAGGGAGATAAGAATCTGTTGTGGAGGGTTTCACAGGGAGGGGGGTCCATTTTTACCGGTGAAGAAGGAACAACTGAGAATAGTATGGGATAAGTCTGAGATGACTAAGCAAGAAGTAAGTAATTAAATAAATAAGAGAATAAGTTAGTTCATAAAAAAACTAGTGGGTGATACATGTTCTGTGACATGATCCACGATCCCTATATCCCGTGAGTCAGTATGTCAGGACAATAGTACCTCGAATGTAAGATCTCCCCATCTGCATTATTAGTTTTTTACTCACGTGTTGTTCAAACCACTACTATGTACGATTCTTAAAATTTTTACCTTATTTTCTCCACCTCCCTACTTTTCTCTCGTGTCATGGTATAGTCAACACGTCGGTCGTTTCTGAAGGGACTGTCCTGTAAAATCACCCCTGGACTTACTTCATTCTCTACATGACACATTTTCGTAGTACGTCCGTCTCGTAAGGTCCGTCTTATTCACGTTTCCAGGACTCCACTCTTGTGCGTCACATAAATTACTTGTCAGTCTACTCTGTACTACCACTGAACTTGTAATAGTCGGGGTCGGCAAAAAAGTGACGTAAGCTTTGGGGGTAGTCTGATACTCGAGGAATTGTCGTTCCTAAGGTAGAATCAATGGAGACTCAGGGGTAACGGACCTTGTTTTGGACTGTATCGTCTATGAGTTATTTATAAACTCATTAATTACTCGTTCTTAAGTTGTGAAGAAGAAAGGGAACGAACTTAGTGAAAGACGGTAATAACTACTTATACAAGATGTAGGGAATGACCCGAAAATCGAAAAGATTCCCGTCCCAATACAGTCTACAAATAAAAAGAGAAGAAGAGTAGGGTGTGGATGGGGATCACGGACCGTTCACAATGTGTCATCTTTATTTTAGTGACTTCGTTATAGACCCACGTCATGATGGTTTTGTTTGGATCTTATCTCTTATTTTCTCTTTAGGGTCCTCTAGAATTAAGAGATGCCTTTGTTTACCACACTTTTATAACTTTTCGTCGACAAACAATCCATTCCATTTGTTAAACGGATTAAAGGTAATGATACTAGGAATTGTGAGTGAAAATGGTGAAATGTCTACATTGGTCTCAGTATGACAGTGTTAATCTCACACGAAAGTCCTAGTCTCGACCCAGTCTTCCCTCACCGGGGTCGTTGTCGACGGTTCTCCAAACTTCGTGTCTCGGTTTTTTCGTATCCTAAGAGTCCGCACCAAAGTCGACGTTTTCCAAATCTTCCAGCTCCGACACCCGTCATTACGTGTGCTTTGTATAAACGGTGAATCACCATGTCCGTTTAGATGGATAAGTGTGGTAAACCCATGTCTGCACTTTTAATCCGGAGGGTTGGGTCTAACGGTAGTTCTCTCGTCTCCAATTTCCGTTATGGGGTCCGAATTTCTCTATGATTAAGATTCTAAGATATTCACTCCTTTGATTATTTTTTATACCGTGTCTTTTCTTACATAGTTCTTTCTTGGGTCAAGCCGTGATGTTGTCACGTTTGTTATGTCCTTTACGAGGTCACACATTTGATCACTCTTCCCGAACAGAGAACGTGTAGTCTATTGTTCCGATCAACCGTCGTTGAGACGATGATGAGTGTTTGGACTATACCAGTTGGGATCGAGTCCTTACTCCATATGACTCTGTTTTCCGTTTCGGGTAGTCGTCAAATGGATTGACGTTCTTCGTTTCTTCTCTTTGTATTTCATACCTTGTCTCGGCAAGATGTTTTAGTCTCTAAACAGTTCAACTTTTTGGCTGGAGTCTGGACGTTCTGGTCGATATAATCTTTATAGATGGTCACGGAGAGATGGGTGTGGGAGAAGGATCTCTTAGACAGGATGAGTGTCGGACTTTTTCTGTCAGGATACATGGGTGACTGATTGGAAGGACCGAAGTTAAAGGATGAATTCGGTTCGACTAGTATAAAAAGAAGACTATTAAACCCTAACTTTATATTCTAGATCAAATAATCTAATACAACTCGTCAGGTTTTAGTTGTGATACCATTGACTTTCCGTGTCGTTGGACCTTTGTGTCTTTTTTATCTGAGCTCTCGTACGTCATCGGACGGTCCGAGGAGACAGGTACCCTAAAAGGTCCAGTCTTATGACCTGACCCAACGGTAAAGGAAGAGGTTCCCTAGAAGGGTTGGGTCCCTAGTTTGAGTCGAGAGGGTGTAACGTCCGTCTGAGAAATGGTAAACTCGGTGGTCCCCTACGGATATCCTCTTTCTTTGATGGTTTGTTCAAAGGTCAAAGGAAACACGGATGGGTACCCTAATTTGACAGATAAATAATCACTGACTCTTAAGAACCTATTTTAAAGGGAACTTTTTTTGTCTGAACAAGAGATCTTAAACCCCCTAGAAAAAAAAAATAAAATAACTTCCTCTCGAAATTATTGTACATTAAGAGTAAACGATAAACATTAGGACATACTTTATAAGTATAAGTTAATATTAATAAGATAGGGATTTACTATAATTTGAATTAACTTTATATAGTTATAGGGTCCTAGGTGTTTAGAGTCCTTTTTCTTTTCTATGTTTATTTAATTTTTTGCCTATGGGAAGGGAAGTCGTGACCCGTAGGTTTAAAATTAATATTTTAACGAAGGTATAAAATGAGACAAATCTACATATTTTCCAATTGTAGATTAAGGTAAATGTTACGACTAGATCGTTCTTTCTTTAATTAAACCGTAATCTCACCATTGTAGTTAAAGGGTACATAGACTTCATTACGTAAATGACCTTTCTCTAATTATAGTTAAGGTATTTAGTGAGTGTACGACAAAGGCCTCAAACTCTGTAGACTCATTACAGTATATACACTCGACTATAAGGAAACACGTATGAGGTAAGGAATTAGATACGGAACCCAACGTCTCATCAACAGTCCTCTTTTATATTTTGAACCTTTTCTTAGTTAGAAAGGTAAGAATTAAAAAACACCGAACAAAGTCCATTCCATTCGGTTTACAAAGTTTTTTACTTCACCGTAACTAGGTATGATCGTTGGTTGTAAAAGTTCTCTTTTTTTAATTTGTAAACCGGTTAATATAAGGATTACCACTATTGATTAGTGATAGAATGTATTATATATGAAAACCAGATACCTGTCACTTGAGTACTGGTCACCGAGACGTTGAGTGTTGACTTGTTTTTAGTTTGTCCGTGGAGGAGGTATTCTGTGTGACGTCGGAAGGACGTGAATCCATGTGAACCGTCATGAACTCGTAATTCGGACCCTCGAGAAAGTTTGTGTTTTAGTGGAGTTTTTCGTGTTTTTACACCGTCGTGTTTGATGACGTGTTAACATGAGTAAAGTATACGATCGTTTCACTACGAGTTTTAAGAGGTTCGGTCCGAAGTTGTCATACACTTGGCACTTGAAGGTCTATAAGTTCGACCTAAATCTTTTCCGTCTCCTTGGTCTCTAGTTTAACGGTTGTAGGCGACCTAGTAGTTTTTTCGTTCTCTCAAGGTCTTTTTGTAGATGAAGACGAAATAACTGATGCGGTTTCGCAAAATGACACACCTAGTGTGTTTGACACCTTTTAAGAAGTTCTCTACCCTTATGGTCTGGTGGACTGGACGGAGGACTCTTTAGACATACGTCCAGTTCTTCTTTACAACTTTTGACCTGTACCTTGTTGTCTGCCCAAGGTTTATCCTTTTCCCACATATAGTAGTGGTACGAATAATTTGACTATACGTCTCATGTAGTACTCTTTGCGACCCGACCTTCTTCGTGTCGACCTTAGTTCTAACGGCCCTCTTTATAGTTATTGGAGTCTATACGTCTATTGTGGTGGCAATACCGTCTTTCTCTTCTTCTTGATTTTTCGGGAAACTACTTTCACTTTCTCCTCTCACTTTTTCAACCGAATTTCGAGTATAAGTCTTTTGATTCTAGAACCGTAGACCAGGGTAGTGAAGTACCATTTGTCTACCCCTTTGTCACTGTCTGAAATAAAAACCCCCAGGTTTTTAGTGACGTCTACCACTGACGTCGGTACTTTAATTTTCTGCGAACGTTGAACCTTCTTTTAAATACTGGTTGAATCTGTTGTATAATTTTTCACCTCTGTAATGAAACGGTTATTTCCAGGTAGATCAGTTTCGATACCAAAAAGGTCATTAGTACATACCTACAGTCTCAACCTGATATTTCTTTCGACTCGTGTCTTCTTAACTACGAAAACTTGACACCATAACCTCTTCTGAACTCTTAGGGAATCTGATGTTACTCTAGGTTAGTCAGGTAGGTTTCCTTTAGTCAGGACTTATAAGTGACCTTCCTGACTACGACTTCGACTTTGAGGTTATGAAACAGGTGGACTACGCTTCTTGACTGAGTGACCTTTTCTGGGACTACGACCCTTTCTGACTTCCGTCCTCTTCCCCTGTTGTCTCCTATTCTACCAACCTACCGTAGTGGCTGAGTTACCTGTACTCAAACTCATTTGAGGTCCTCGACCATTACCTGTCCCTCCAGACACACGACGTCAGGTACTCCAGTGTTTCTCGACCTGTATTGACTTGCTGACTTGACTTGACTTGACTAGGTATGCTATTCTATTACACATTTACGGTTACATTTATAAGGTAATTCTTAGAAGTTATTTTACGACTGACTTTCTTTTTGATTCAGACTTGGACAGGAAATTTGTCGTTAAGAAGGAACAATAACAACTTAAAGTGTTAGTGTGTTATACTCTCAACAAACACGGATATACACAGTCCCAATAAGTCTCTTTGTCTTGGTAATCCCTACCCCACACACACACACAGACACACACATTTCTTTCTTTCTATAAATAATATTCTTTAACGGAGTACGATCAATACCTCCGACTGTTCAAGGTACTAGACGTCCACCGTTTGACTTCTGGACCCTTCTCGACTACAAAATGACGGAATAAGCGTTTATGTCGTGTACTGACCAATAAACGAATGTGAAGTCAAACCGTTACACGTCGAACAGTTCTTATTTGGTCATTCATAATTATTTACCTAGTTGTGACTCATTGGTTCTCACTTGATTCCACATTCTCGTGTGCGAAACTCTAGTCTATCCGGACCTAACTCGAGGTTAAAAAGGGGAATAATACGCGTAAATTTGTTCAGTGTACTGAAGAGACTTGAAGTTAAAGGGGTTGACGGGAAAGGTTTTGATCCTTATTTGACGAACGGGATAAAAAAACAGGTCCTAAATGATCTCCGGTATTATCTATACTATTTATGAAACGTTCGGTATTTCACTCTGTATTTATATCTTTAACAATGTCAGAAACTAGCAAAAATGACAAGAACAATAATAACAGGTAATCGAGGATTCCAAGTGGTGTTTATCGTATACCACTTGAGAGGAATGTCTACCTATGTGTAATATGTCATATGACACACTTCTTTATTATCCATGGTTATTTAGACATAGATAAAGAAATAAGTAAGTAAGTTATTTATACATGACTTACGGATAATAACGATCCGTAACAAGATTCGTGAGTTATTAATTTTACATAGGAGTAGTTGGAGAGTGTCACTTATAATAAATAAATATAAAAGAAAACCAAATTCGATACACTGTAAATCTTTATACAAATTTGAAACTCTTTGATAAAGAAACAGATATTTCAACTCTGCCGTAATAAATAGACTGGACAGGGTGAAACATCACAGTTTATGATTTCTGATACTTTTACGTATCAGTGATTGCCGTGATACAAGTTCATTATTTTAAAAGGACTTTATAGTTTATAAGTTTTCTACCACAGTCGTAAACTCTTAATAGAACTTATACTTTCATTGTATAATTGACCAGTAAAGGATACCTTATACCTAAACAGATGTTTTTCACAATAAAGACATTTATGTTTCGGGTATCCTTTTCTTATGTTTTTAGTTCGTTTTTGTTTAATATATGAAATTGAAGCGACAAAAACAAGTGTCTTATAAATTTAAAAGTTTGACAAAATGAACCGACGTTAATACTTTAACACAACTAAACCAAGTTTTATAGAGATATTTACTTTCAATGACAAATAGTCTTGATGACTAAGAGTTATTTACTATTTCTTGAGTCGACTTATACTTAAAAGTACTATTTTAATAATATTTATTCTATTTATTTAGACACAGTTATAGATGTTTGACAGTTAAGAATGAAGACTTGTTATTTGAAAAGAAACGACTTGGAGTTTTATAGTGAATCTCCGTTTTATAGTGAATCCAATAGAAACTAAAAGGGTCTCTTTATAGTATCTTACAGTCTAAATCTTTGTTAAAACTACTAGATAACTCACCGTCCAAATCTCCCTACCCGAAATTTGTGTAGGTACAAAATCATAAAATTTGTTACTCTTTTAAGTCACTATTATATAAGAAAAGGTAATTTGTAATAAAAAAAAAATAAGTACAGTAAGTCTTGTATTTCTGTCTCCTGACCTTTCATAATTGTGTAGACATAAAAAAATTAAAAAATTTATAAAAAATTTTAAAGATGACCCCATATTAACTAACCGTTACAACAAAATCAAAGTTCACATGTCGTTTTACTTAGACAATATTTTTATTTATATAGGTGAGAAAAGATCTAAGAACAGGGTATATCCGATAATGTCTCATATCTCAAGGGACGTGATGTGTCATCCAGGAATAATCAATAGATAAAATATATATGATCATACACAGTTAGGGTTGGAAGATTAAATTGGGAGGAGAGAGGAATGGTGGTCATTGGTAAATATACATAAAAAATTTATTTATTTAATCTCTTATGAAGGTAGGTCCAGCCGTTTTTTATAATGTATAAAAAGGAAAATTAAGGACTTATATTAAAAGGATTAGGAAGTCACGAGTAGGGATCCTCCTGAGGAACTGAGAAAATTAGGTGTAATTGTCTTAAAGATGTGCTCCCAACGTAACATATTCGACGATAATTTGATCCGAAAAGAAAATGACAGATGATAAGATTACACACAAAGAGTAGAACGAAGATTTTGATCAAAGATGTGTATACTCAAAATCCCTGTCCCGAACCTCTACTACATCGTCTCTAACGATGAATAGTGGTTTTTAGGTAAAGGAGAAGAAGGACCCGTATGTATATCTGATATAAGGGGTCATAGGTAACGAAAATCCATACAGGTATCCTGATCAAGAGTGGTTACCCAAGACTTAACTTTCGTATACAATATAAAGGTCAAATTCCGAAAATCCTTCGTCTTAGACGGGGAGAATGAGAAAAAGGAAGGTGATCAATTTGTGTACCACCACTGTTCTGGTGACCCTAATCGTCTCGGTGTTCTACCTTCCATTGATCTTGTGACTTTCTAGTGTCTCTTCTCTCGAGTGGTGATTAGTACTTGTGAATGGACGGAACTTGATATTCTACTCGTTCTTCAGTAAAAGAGACTTTGTATAAACGTGGTAATATATACAATCTTAGACAATGTTTTCAGTTCAGATATATTTAGTTGCGTCTTTGACTGTTTCAGTCCAAAAGAAGAGAAGTGTTTAAGAAGTTCGTACACCGTTTCGAATGATTAGTCTGTCCTACCTTTACCTGTCTTGTCTGACCTTTCATTCACATTTACAGTGCATACATTTTGACAGTTGGAACTATTGAACTTTCCTACTAGTGTCTGCATTACTCGGACATTGAATCATCTATATTAAAATTTTATATATAATTATTTACAACGAGAAACGGTTATAATATTTTACTTCTACTTTAGTCCATTACTGATTGGTTAAAAGTTTGTTTTACTTTCTCTTATCTTAACTGAGTTCTTTGACTCCGGATCGTCAAACTTTTTAGTCGAAAGAAGAAGGAGTTTTCCTTATATTTACTAGGTCAGAGAACTTCTATTTATTTAATGAGATACTTAATTCCTATATAAAATCCTACCGATCTTTGAGTACTCTCCTTTGTCAGATGTTTGTACCATTTCGTCGGTATCCCGTGACTCTTGTCCCTACGAACTATATGTTAAAACTCAATACGAGTAAAGAAGTTAAATTTTTTATAAAGATTAGGAAGACAATTCCAATAATGATGTGTGTAAGTATTTAGAGACATTCTCTCGTGTTCAACACGACACCTGTAGTTCTTTTCATTCAAGGTACAGTCCTTTTTATATTTCGTCTTTATTTTATTGTACATTCTATATATCATTATCTGTGATTTTTCCCCTCTGACTTTCGGTTTCACTGGTATTTTGTATTCGAGGGTCAATATACTTCTGTAGATCTCTTCACGTCTTATACCGAGAACTTGACTAAGGACCAAATATGTTCGTCGAAGACAGTTTCCCTTTCTGAGGAGGTGGTGTTAATTGTTTCCAAATGATTGATCTGATTCGAGATACAAACTAAGAGTTCCCAACATTTTGTTCTCTACATATCGTGAACTTGAAGTTCCCTTCTTTCTGTGTAGTTGTTTATCTCCAAAGGACCATTGTATTAACTTGACAGAACTTTGTATTTTCGTTTAACCGGACCTTTTCTTTCAATCGTTATTGAAAATTCCGTTTCTTTTAGTGTACTTGATTTGGTACCTTCGTATTTTGATGTATTGTATTCACATTTTGATTTAGACATAATTATGTCATGTTTTAACTCCATAGTTCCTCATTCTGTCTTTTTTGTAGACCTCTCCATCCATCCCTCATTTCAGTACTTTCAAAATTTAAGATACAATTCTACGAACCACTCCTAGGTGACTACACCTAGACAAGTGAAAATTTGGACTCAAGGACAATAAAAGACAAAATGAAGATAACTAAAATTGAGGTGTGATGAGGTGTCTAAAAAGTAAGGTTATACCGGTGAGAAGGAATGAGACCGTAACTCGTTGGTGGAACAATACAGTGAGTTGGAGAATGTCAAAGCGTCACTCTGGGTCTGTCTTATGTCACTTGTGAGTTTTGTAACAAGTAGGTTACTTACTTACTAATATTTACTAAGATGAAAGTAACGACTATTTACTGACAGTAAAAGAAAACAAAAATATTTATTATTTAATCGGAAAGACACTGTATAAAAATTACGAATATACCTATAAGGTGCAGTGTAGGATTTGTTAGTACTCAGAATCAAGAACAAGTATTTTTGTCCTTTTCCTCCTTCTTCTCTCTACCCTTCCTTCTCCTTTTCTCCCTCCTCTTCTTCTCGAGTACAACAACTGTCAAGACCTCACTTATGATGAACTATGGTAAACTATGTAATGACATACACTAGAGATGTTGGTAAGATACTCTCTTAAATAATAAGATATGTAAAAATTTACTCTCTTGATAACGGTCCTTCAGACTCACATTACCATTTAAAATAAATAGTTGAACCGACCTGGTGTCACGAATCTGTACACTAGGTCTCAATAAGACCTACAAAGTTCCTACGACAAAACCCTGTTCTAATTGTAAATAATGGAAGGGCCCACAGAGTCATCATTTCTTAGGTGGACGTTATGTCCTCTGAGTCCGTCCTTTGTCCCCGAGTTACGGATACAACCCTTCTAGGGGACCTTTTTTACTTTACCGTTGGGTGAGGTCATGAGAACGGACCTATTAGAGTTGTGTACCCAGTGTTTTCTCAGTACATAAATAAATAAATTACAACTGTAAGTAATTATTTAGTCACCTAAATCTTATTTAACAAGAGGTTTGCATCCACCCGGAACAGGTTAGTCAACTTTCGGATTTTCTGACTGGATGGTGTTCATTCTTCTTCAAAACGATATTGTCGGAAGGTTGAACTTGACTTTGTAGTCAATAAGGGATCCAAAAGTTAGACTCCCGGACGTCTGTATTTGACGTAGTCGACAAGAGACATAGATGTCGGACAGTCGGGTAGGATATCTAAGACATACACAGTCGGAGGTATTAAAGTACTCGGTTAAGGAATTTCATTTAGAAATAAATAATTTATTAAATATATACATATATAAGATATAGAGATTTCTCAGAACTTATTATTTTTTTGTGATGTGTTGACTTTGATCCAACAGGTCCATCATTCACCATTTTAGTCTTGAGCGTTGGTCGAGAAAGACTGAGGTTTTGATTCTGAAGAGATCGGTGTACTAGAGGGTATTTTTTTAGAATTCATAATTATATAATTTTCAACTTTGGATATAAACTATTATTAAACTTTGACAAAGTTATAGAGAAACATATTTAACGGTTTACACTTTCGGTAAATAAAAGACCCAACTATGTGAGAAGGTTTTATTAATACTCTTAACTATTTTCTTTTTTTGTAAGTCATTAAACAAAGTACATATCCTTTCGGAAAAGTTTTTGTGTCTTTTGTATAACCCTTCCTTAGTTGGTCATGTATACCTATACTACTCATAAACGAAGATTTATAACGTTACTTTGGACGGGACACACTGTAAAAAAAGGTTGTGTAAACAACATTTGTCCATGTGAGATGAAATAAATTCCCTATGAAATTCGTGTTTAAAGCACACTGACTACAAGTTAATATTTATCTCATTGTTCCACTTCTGATTCTGTTTCCAAGACTCAATTGAATTAGGTAGATGAGTACACAGGAAATCTTGTCGGTTATATTCACACTCGACTACAATTTCGTTCCTTGGTATAGTTCAAAGGTAATAGAGTAGAAATTATTAAAGTGCGGACATATCTGTTTCTTCTGTTTCTGTCCTCTTGTCCTCTAATGTCTTTTTTACAGAGTGATTTGGTTCTCTCTTACTCCTAAGACTCATCTTTGGATGGTTTATAAAATTATGGTTGTGAAAATAAAATTTCATTATCAGTAAATACATAAATACGTATCTACAAAATTCATGGATTATTTCTTTTCATTGATGACAAAATTCATCGGTGACTTCTTTTCTTTTCTTTAGTACCAAGGACGGGAGTTCCTCGGACACGAACGTCTGTTTTTATTTTTACGTAAATATGTTTATATTTATTTCAACGTTAACCTTTGACCTTCTACTTTTTCAGTATACGTCGACATTCTTAGTTATTTTTTTTCCTAGAATTTTTTCAAGTACCTCCCTGAAGGGACCACCACCATGTCACCTGTTCTTAGGTGGACGGTTTCGTCCCCTGTGTCTAAACTAGGGACCAGGTCCTTCTAAGGTGTACGGCGTCTCATTGATTCGGGGGACACGGTGTTTATGACTCGGGTGTGAGTTCCCGGGTGTCCGATGTTGTTGACCCGGGTGCAAACGTTGACGACTTCCGACACGTGGATCTTGGATACGAGGTGTTGTTCTCTTCGGTGAAGTTACTCTTCGGACACGTGGAGTTTCTTATCGGGGGTGAATGGGGTTCATCTTTTTCGGGGACGTGTCGTTACTTGTGGGTCGTTTAGGTTTTTATTTATTCATTTGTTTAATATTTTTTTTATTTCAAGTACCTTTTTCATTCAGACCTACACCCCGGAACTTCTACTTAGATTAAAGTTTATTTTATACCCTGTCTTGAGAGTTTGTTTTTCTTATAGTATTAGTTTCAGTTTTTATTATTCTTAAATTATGACCTATATCCTAAGAGTGGACCATCGAGTCTGCCATTTCTTAGAAGAACGTCACGTCCTCTAGGTCCAAGCTAGGGATCCACCTTTCCTAGGGGACCTCCTCTTTACCGTTGGGTGAGGTCATAGAACGGACTTCTTAGAGTACCTGTCTCCTCGGACCACCCGATGTTAGGTAACTGAGCGTCTGTCAGTCTGTTCTGACTCACTACTTGTGAAAGTGAAAGTGAAAGTTATCCCACTTTTATTTTCACATATGTACTCTATACCCCTCATCATCCCCTACTGTCTCCTACTCTACCAACCTACCTTAGTGGTTGAGCTACCTGTACTCAAAGTCGTTCGAGGTCCTCAACCATTAGCTGTCTCTTTGGATCGTACGACTTCAGGTACCCCAACGTTTCTCAACCTGTGCTGTCTTACTGACTAGACTTGACTATGTATTCTAGTATGTCATTTTCATGTACAAGAGAAGTTACCACCATAGACTCTTCCCTTTATTTAAAATCTACAATTTTACTCAACGTCAGGATGTTTTCTGGTGTGATATATTTCTGTATATCATATAGACACTGTAATTTTAAAATACCTCTACTCACTGTACTTTTTGTTTTGTAGATTTTTCAAAGAATCATCTCACTATTATTGTATCTAAAATGTTTGTACTCCAAGTCAAGTCAGTGAGTCAGTACAGAGAAACGCTAGGGTACCTGACGTCCTGTGTTCGGAAGGGATAACAGTAGTTGAGGGTCTCGAATGAGTTTGAGTACAGGTAACGTAGTCACTATGGTAGGTTCGTAGAGTAAGAGCCAGCAGGGAAGAGGAGGAAGGAAGTTAGAAAGGGTCGTAGTCTCAGAAAAGGTTCCTCAGTCAAAAAACGTAGTCTATCGGTTTCATAATGTTGAAGTCAAAGTCGTAGTCAGGAAGGTCACTTTTAAGTCCCAACTAAAGGAAATCTGAATGACCAAACTAGCACGTCAGGTTCTGTGAGAGTCCTCAGAAGAGGTTGTGGTTTTAAGTTTTCGTAGTTAAGTAGTCACGAAGTCAAGCCAAGTCTAGTCAGTGAGTTAGCACAGGTTGATAAACGGTGGGGTACTTAGCGTCGTGCGGTCCGGAGGGACAGGTAGTGTTGAAGGTCTCAAGTGAGTCTGAGTACAGGTAGTTCAGTCACTACGGTAGGTCGGTAGAGTAGAAGACAGCAGGGGAAGAGGAGGACGGGAGTCAGGGAGGGTCGTAGTTTCAGAAAAGGTTACTCAGTTGAGAAACGTACTCCACCGGTTTCATGACCTCGAAGTCGAAATCGTAGTAAGGGAGGTTTCTTGTAGGTTCTGACTAGAGGAAATACTACCTGACCAACTTAGAGGAACGTCAGGTTCCCTGAGAGTTCTCAGAAGAGGTTGTGGTGTCAAGTTTTCGTAGTTAAGAAACCGTGAGTCGAAAGAAGTGTCAGGTTAAGAGTGTGGGTATGAACTGGTGACCTTTTTGGTATCGGAACTGATCTACCTGGAACGACCGTTTCATTACAGAGACGAAAAGTTATACGATAGATCCGACCAGTATTAAAAAGAAGGTTCCTCATTCGTAGAAAATTAAAGTACCGACGTCAGTGGTAGACGTCACTAAACCCCCGGGTTTTTTTAATTCAGACTGTGACAAAGGTGACGAAGGGGTAGATAAAGGGTACTTCACTACCCTGGTCTACGGTACTAGAAGCAAAAGACTTACAACTCGAAATTCGGTTGAAAAAGTGAGAGGAGAAAGTGAAAGTAGTTCTCCGAAAAATCAAGGAGAAGTCGTGAATCGAAAGAAATATCAGGTTGAGACTGTAGGTATGTACTGATTACCTTTTTGGTATCGGAACTGACCTACCTGAAAACGGACGAAAAACTATATAACAGATCAACCAGTATCGAAAAGAAGGTTCCTGGTTCGCAGAAAATTAAAATACCGACGTCAGTGGTAAACGTCACTAAAACCTCGGGGGGTTTGTTATTTCAGAGAGTGACAAAGGTAACAAAGGAGTAGATAAACGGTACTTCACTACCCTGGTCTACGGTACTAGAAGCAAAAGACTTACAACTTTCGGTTGAAAAAGTGAGAGGAGAAAGTGAAAGTAGTTCTTCGAGAAATCAAGGAAGAAGTGAAAGACGGTATTCTCACCACAGTAGACGTACAGATTCCAATGACTATAAAGAGGGTCCTTAGAACTAAGATCGAACACGAAGTAGGTCGGGTCACAAAGAGTACTACATGAGACGTATCCTCAATTTATTTGTCCCACTGTTATATGTCGGAAAGGTTTAAACCTTGGTCAGACAACAAGGTACAGGCCAAGATTGACAACGAAGAACTGGATGTACGTCTAAAGAGTTCTCCGTCCATTCCACCAGATCCTAAAGATAGAGAAAGTCTTAAAAGGTGTCGAAAAACACTAGGTGTGTCAGTTTCCGAAACCACATCAGTTATTTAGTCTTTATCTTCAAGAGGACCTTGAGAGAACGAAAAAGATACCAGGTTACCTATAACCATTAAACTAGAAACCAAGGAGACGGAAAAGATTTAGATGGAACTTTTAGACTTTCAAGAGTCAAGTACATTACAACTTCGGAGCGAACCTCTTAAAACTCGTAATGAAACGATCGCACATTCTACTCACGTTAACACACCATCAAACTTGTAGGAAACCGTAACGGAAAGAAACCCTAACATTACTTTTGACTGAAAAACGTCAGGGTACCGGTGACGACTCAAAAGGTTTAAACGATCGTATAACTCACGTCGTGAAAGTGTCGTAGTAGAAAATCCTAAACTTTATTGAGTTGACCTTTAGGTAGTGAAGGTGATCGAAACAAGTATCACTACGAAGGATTCCGGGTGGACTGAAGTGTAAGATCCTACAGACCGAGAGTTACTCACTAGTGTGGTAGTTCCAATAGACCCAGCACTTCTAGAAAAAACATATCAAGAAGACACATAAGAACGGTGGAGAAGAATTATAGAAGACGAAGACAATCTCGGTATGGCACGGACAGGAAATAACACGGGTAGAAACGAACTTTGCAAGGGAACCATAGAGATTCAAAGAAATTCTGTAGAGATCAGAAAGGGTAGTCTCTTCCGTTACCGTGGGGTGAGGTCATGAGAACGGACCTTTTAGGGTACCTGTCTCCTCGGACCAGCCGACGACAGGTACCCCAGCGATTCTCAACCTGTGTTAACTCACTGAAGTGAAAGTGAAAAGTGAAAGTACGTAACCTCTTCCTTTACCGTTGGATGAGGTCACAAGAACGGACCTCTTAGGGTCCCTGTACCCTCGGACCACCCGACGGCAGATACCCCAGCGTGTCTCAGCCTGTACTGACTTCGTTGAATCCTCGTCGTCGTCGTCGTCAGAAAGGGTAAGATAACAACAGGAGATAAAGAAACGTAACTAGTGACTCCTTTCGAAAGAATAGAGAGGAACGATAAGAAACCTTGAGTTTCTTTACCCTTGAGTTTCTTAAAACCGTAAGTTTACCCATATAGAAAGGAAAAGAGGAAACGGAAAGTGAAGAGAAGAAAAGAGTCGATAAACATTCCGGAGGAGTCTGTTGGTAAAACGGAAAGACGTAAAGAAAAGAACCTCTACGAGAACTAGTGACGGAGGACATGTCACAGTGTTTGGAATCAGGTATCAAGAAGTCCGTGAGACAGACAGTCTAGATTAAGGAACTTAGATTAACAATGAAGGTGACATATTAATATTCCCTAAGCTAATTCCAGTATGGACTTACCAGATCACCAAAAGGGATGAAAGAAGTTAAATTCACTTAAGACGTTATTCCTCAAGTATTAGATTGGGGTAAGTCGAGGGTCAGAACAAAAACAACTGACATATCACGAAGAGGTAGAAATAGAGAATTTGTACTCCATCTCATTGTTTTATCACCCACTACCCTAATCCCTCCGTTTCCTTTCGGTTTCTACTGAGATCTAATTGTCCTTCCGTGACCTTCAAAACTTTAATTTTTTTTTTTTTTTGAGAGTTAGTCAGAGAAAGACAAAATTCAATCTTTTACCGTTCAAACCAAGTCCTCTTACAGGTTAAATTGTTATATATCAGATCGATCTCTGTGTTAGTCTATTTAATTTTATATCCTGATCACAGAGTCTCAAGTTCTAACTGGTTATAAGAGACTTTCTTTCGTTTCTTCACTTTCACCATCAACGAGTCAGTACAGACTGAGATTATTATTATATTTCTAATAATGAATTATTTTCAAATAGGTGTCAGAGATTTTCACGTCCCTGTAATCATTTTAAGAGTTGTTTATCATTCATGAGTTATTTAGTTCGTAAGATTAAAAATCCGTTAAAAAATAAATACATGTATTCACGTAAATAGAACCTTCTATATTAAGTATCAAAAGTAGTCTAAGAGTTTTTGTAGAGACTAGGTCATTTCCGATTATTGATGACACCATGGTTCATGAATGATGATAATAGTGACATGTAAGTCATAGACGGTATATTAAGTAAGTAGGAAGACCGTCTATTCAATAACTTACGGATAATGTTCAGTCCGAGATGACTATCTCGTTTGTTTCATTGAAAAGAATAACATCTCCGTTGTCTATTTCTTTCTACATTTACTTATTTTTGTCTACTATACTGTCTCATTGCCCACTGATGAATTCTGACCGACCAGTCTCTTACGGAAAGACTCCTTCGTTATACATTCGACTCTGGACTTACGATTCTACATTTCTGTTACCACTTCCCCCTCCTCCACAGTCATAACACTGATATCGTAATAACCTTTCGCCCTCTTACCGTATTCTACTTCAGTCTTTTCATCAGTTCCCGGTCTAGACATGTGAAGAATCATTCCTGTTCCTCACATTCGAAATAAGATTCAGACTACCTTTTCGTTACTTTACGAAATTAATTACTTCCTTATTCTAACCTAAACTCAAAAATTTCCTAGTGTACGTCACAACTCTTACCTATTACCGTGACCCTCACCTTGTACTCACTTTCCTTCGTTCTCCTTGAGATCAAGGGTTACTGTCTACAACCATCAAACTTACTCCTTCCGTCTATCTTTATTTCATTACCTAAGTCCTATAAAGTACTCGTATTAATATTACTAGTTACCTACTTATTTACCACTTAATAATCTATTACTATCAGTTCTAAATGTTTCTAATTTCTATCCACTTAATTTGGAATCTCTTATAGAATTCCCAGTACACACCTACTTTTGTTCAGTCCAGTCAGTCTCTACTCCCTTTACTCCTACCATACCGGTTGTGATGACCCCTTCCCTCACCGTTTTTCATTCTCACTAGGAATCTCTTCGTATACGACGTGTCCTTAGTTCCCGATTTTGTTCTGGTGACTTAATGTAATGGTTTAGGGACCGTTTGATAGGAGGACTTCATCACTCCTATATTTGGACTGACATTTCTATTTCTACATTACCATATATCCCTGTAGAGATAAAAATGACCTTCGGAAAAAATTTAATAGAACATGTATTAAATTAGATAGAACTACTATTTCTTGTCTATAGGACTACTAATGTATAAATTTAAATCAACAAATGAAAATATAAAAGACGGAGAAGGGAAGACAGTCGTACAGTTGAAATTAAAGACTGGTTTCTCGTAAGGATAGGAGAGACCGAGGTGGAACAGACGTTTAAAGGACTCGACTTTCGGGTATGATAGTTCGGTCAATCTTGTAGTAGATTTATTTTTCTTTCGTTAAGATTCAGAGAGGTGATTTCTCATTCCACGTACTTTAAATCACGTACATAAAATATTGTTGATAAAACCGACAATTTTTCAAAGGTGGAGTGGGTTCAAGAATCATTAAGAGTTTTTTATTCCTATGAATTGTTTTCAAACAAAAGGTAGTTAGTAAGTCAAGTCAAGTCAACGAGTCAGTACAGGCTGAGAAACACTGGGGTACTTAATGTCGTGTGGTCCGGAGAGACAGGTAGTGGTTGAGGGTCTCAAGTGGTTTTGAGTGTAGGTAGCTCAGCCACTACGGTAGGTCGGTAGAGTAGGAGACAGTACGGGAAGAGGAGGACGGGGGTTAGGGAGGGTCGTAGTCTCAGAAAAGGTTACTCAGTTGAGAAGTGTACTCCACCGGTTTCATGACCTCAAAGTCGTAAGGAAGGTTTCTTTAGGGTCCTGACTAGAGGAAATCTTACCTGACCAACTTAGAGGAACGTCAGGTACCCTGAGAGTTCTCAGAAGATGTTGTGGTGTGAAGTTTTCGTAGTTAAGAAGTCGTGAGTCGAAAGAAGTGCCAGGTTGAGAGTGTAGGTATGTGCTGATGACCTTTTTGGCATCGAAACTGATCTGCCTGGAAACGACCGTTTCATTACACAGACGAAAAGTTATACGATAGATCTAACCAGTATTGAAAGGAAGGTTCCTCATTCACTAGAAAATTAAAGTACCGACGTTAGTGGTAGACGTCACTAAAACCTCGGGTTTTTTTATTTCAGACTGTGACAAAGGGGTAGATAAAGGGTACTTCACTACCCTGGTCTACGGTACTAGAAGCAAAAGACTTACAACTCGAAATTCGGTTGAAAAAGTGAGAGGTGAAAGTGAAAGTAGTTTTCCGAAAAATCAAGGAGAAGTGAAAGACGGTATATCCACCACAGTAGACGTATAGACTCCAATAACTATAAAGAGGGCCGTTAGGACTAAGGTCGAACACGTAGAAGGTCGAGTCGCAAAGAGTACTACATGAGATCTAGGTAACATTTAAAGAGTTGAATTGAAACGTAGGATATCGTACTCCAGTTATCAATGCCTTTACGTCGTTTGTGTCTATATTGATTGAAGTAGACCAGTGCAAGATGAGTAAAGATTGTTATTCAGCAAGTTGTTTATAAATGACTCGTGGATGGTACACGGTCCGTGACAAGTCCACTTTTCCTTGTTTTCTTCCTTTTTAAAACGGAAATATCTTAAATATAAGATCACCTCCTCAGTCTGTTATTTAATTTTTATATTTATTTATTCGTTTAAAAACATGATCTGATCCATCAGTAATCACGATTCTTCTTTTTATTCCGTCTATTCCCTAATCCTTTCCGACCCCTTATCTCAACTTTAAAATATGTCCCAACGATTCTATCCGGAGAGACTTTTTTACTGTAAACTTATTTCTTGACTTTTCACCCCTTTTGGTCCGAATGACCTTCTTGTAAGGTCCTTCTCATAATTCCACGTCAAAGATATAATAAGAGGGGATGTTTCAGGAGGGTATGTTAAGTGTGTGTGTGTTTTAGTTAATGAAGGAAGAGTCTCGAAGGAAGTGTAAGGTCATGACTCGTGGCTGATAGACGATCTGAAGACCATTAAAATTAGGTGTCCTATTCGAGTTCAGTTAAAATTTCAAACGGATCAAATTTCTACACGATTCTAAGGTACAAATTTACTGGACAGGTCCCATGTCGTAATCACTTACCATCTCGAATTCTAAGGTACGGGAATACGAGACATCTTGAGAGAGAGAGAGAGACTGACATTACAAAGATCAGAGAATAAAAGGTATCGCCCGTTTTTTCCTCCCTGTTCAAGTGCATGAGGTTTTCGAGTCGGGATAGACTTTCTTTTTTCTAAAATTTTATTTGTTATTAAATGGGGTTATTTCACGTTTGATTTTCTGATTTCATCAGTGTACCCCTGTAAAAGTTTTGGTTTGTTACAGATTACCGGTAAGGTCCAGTACCTTATGTTTGAGTAGTCCCTCGGTTTTTATAAGACAGTGTTTGTAGTATTGTAAAGATGTATTAATACAAAACAAAACTTAAAAACATCTTTGGTCTGGGGGTTTTTGGATCCGTCGGGAAGTCAGATGTGTGTATTTGAGATAAAATTTTATAATTTTAGGTCAGTTCTTACGTTGAGCAAATAGTTCCACCGTATTTTATTTGTACTGACTCGAGTTTTATG
This sequence comes from Capra ibex, assembly GCA_006410555.1. Classification (NCBI taxonomy): domain Eukaryota; kingdom Metazoa; phylum Chordata; class Mammalia; order Artiodactyla; family Bovidae; genus Capra; species Capra ibex. The sequence continues at coordinate 17,753,212 of SJYO01007492.1, forward strand.
ACGATATAACCGTTCCGAAACTCGGTGTTCACAATCGAAAGTGGTGGTTTTGTCTCGAAGGGGATTCCAAGTCGTTTAGTTCTGTTAATAGACGTCGCCCATCACTCACTTTTGGATCAAGATAGAAAATGTCCTTGGAGTTTCTTAATACACCTCTTCCGTTACCGTGGTGTAAGGTCATGAGAACGGACCTTTTAGGGTACCTACCTCCTCGGACCACCCGACGTTAGGTACCCCAGCGATTCTCAGTCCGTGTCGACTCGTTGAAGTGAAAGTGAAAAGTGAAAGTACGTAACCTCTTCCTTTACCGTTGGGTGAGGTCACAAGAACGGACCTCTTAGGGTCCCTGTCCCCTCGGACCACCCGACGGCAGATACCCCAGCGTATCTCAGTCTGTACTGACTGCGCTGAATCGTCGTCGTCGTTTCTTAATACTTCGTTTTAAAGAACGGAAGTTGTAACTTCGTATTTAGTTAGTTGCCTATTCAGTTATTTTCTCGGTACGGTTCATTAAGTTATTTTCTTTGTATAATGTCCTTTGTTACATCAACATTTTCACAACCCTCTCGACTTTCTGGTTTCTTCACTCTTGCCTCGTTGTGTCTAATTGTTGTCGTCCTTCAAGGATGATGTAGGTATCTATCTCCCCGTTTTCCTTTTCTGTCGTTTTGGACCCTCGGTTCCGTTTAGTTGTTACGACCCTAGTGTTCCTTCCCTAACAGACCGTTTTGGTGTTCCCTCTACATCGGTGAAGACCTCTAAGACGTGTCTTGTTTTCCCTCCTCTTTATAGATCCGAAGAAGGAAGAGGTGTGGGAAGTTAAAAGACGATTTAGGAGGACGATCGACTTTGATCGGTCTTAGGTCTACTGTTGTCTTGGGTCCTTCACGTTAAAAGTCCCCAAGGGGTGGGAGTTTTATGTCTCTTCTTACCTCTTTCCTATGTCTTACCTTGATTGACGTTTTTTCCATTTTTGGACGTATTCTATCAGGGTGTGAAAGTCTTTCGTTCACATACACTTTGCACATACTGTTGGGTTTTACATATACCTAAAAAATTATGACCTCATATTATAGTTTCTTACTGTAAAAATACCTCTCATTTCACATTTTTGTGTTGTAGTAAGATCAAAACGATTAATTACATTATGACTTTCAAAATAAACGTTTATCCTTCGTCTTTATTATCTTTTATTTTTCTTATAAGACTATCTTTCAAACAGTAAACCAATAGTGAATTTTTCATAAATACAGAATCTAAAATTTGATGATGTATGTATACAACATTAGTAAATTATGGAATTTAGAAATAACCTTTCTCCTCCCGATATTTTCTTGAGTTAGATGGCATAAATTAGTTCACTATGCAGGGGAAAAAACGTCAATAAAATAATGGTTTCGTGTCCTCCCACCAAATACACTTGACTTTAAGGGGAAGTTTCGTCACAGAGCCTACTAAACTTTTCTCGTCAACTTCTCCACACGTTTACCTAAAGTAACTTGTGTCAAGTGTGAAGTTGACGAGAAAGACTCCGGAAATCGAAGTCCTGACAATGACGTCCTTTACAATAGTAAGAATCTCCTTTCAATAAACCCTTACTTTATAAAATGAAGAAGGAGTTTCTCCTTCATCTTCTTTTTCTTGTTTCTTTTTATATGTTCATCTATGTATTGGTATATACACGTCTACATATATAAAGTCATTTCTTCAGTCTTTAGATTTTTAGTTTACTTTTAGGATGGTATGATCTTTAAATCGAAACAAAGTCAATACTTACCCGAAGGGAGTACCGAGTCAACCATTTCTTAGACGGACGTTTTGCCCTCTGGACTCAAGCTAGGGACCCAACCCTTCTAGGGGACCTCTTCCTTTTCCGATGGGGTAGGTCATAAGACCGGACCTCTTAAGGTACCTGAGATACCCCAACGTTTCTCAACCTGTGCTGACTCGTTGAAAGTGAAAGTGAAAGTTAATACTTATTCTTTGTTTTGTATCTTAATTTAATAAGTATCGATGGTTATAAAGAGGTTGTCTTAAAGTTCTGTACCACTTTGTAAGGAAATATAAAGTTTTAGTACGACGAAAGAGGATTACACGATTAAAAAGAGATTTTCTTTATTTCTGGAACATTCCACCGTACAAGACCGTATTTGACTATCATAATTACCCTTCCTTTGAACTAAATCTATAATATGATTTCTACTGAAAACAGACAAACGATGACTCCATATTAACTGTATGTTGTATAACTAAATTCCACATGTTGTACTAAACTATAAATATGTGTAACACTTTACTGGTGATGTTATTCAAATCAATGGTGGACAGTAGTATTTATCAATATAAAAAAGAAAGAAAAGAAAGAATACTACTCTTGAAAATTGTAGATGAGAGAACCTCTGAGAGTTTATACTTTTTATCATAATTGATATCAGTGGTACACTATGTAATGTACGGGTACTAAATAAATGAAATATTTATCTTCAAACCTAGAAAACTAGGGGGAGTAGGTAAAGTGGGTACGGGGTTAGGGGAGGGTAGACCGTTTGTGGTTAGACAGGACAGCGATATTCGAATCCAAAGACAAGCGAACAAACAAACCGACCAAAAACAAACAAACCCCCCAAAGAACCGGAGTGTATGTTCACTATGGTATGTCTAAAATACGAAGAGACTGAATGAATTGAATCGTATTTCGGGAGTTTTAGGTGTAATAACGTTTACCGTTATAAAGGAAGAAAAAATACCGGCTTATCAAAATGTGTATATCTGTACAATTTCTGTAACAATTTATTTTCGTAAACTTAAAATAGGACTCATATTATCTGTCAGTACTTTCTAAAATTCGTTATTTTTTATACTAGTCTACTAAACGTAATATGAAAACCACCGTAACGTCTACTACCTGATTTCTCTCCAATCTTTTGACGACATGTTCAGGTCGTTTGGATGACTACTGGACGAGATCCTGTCTTCAAACCCCCGACTTTTACAACGTTCTAAAATATTGGTAGGTAAATTATTGTTCATCTCCTTTTGGTCTCACGTAACTGATTATGAAAAAGAATGGTAATAGGATACCCTTTTAAAGGTCATACCTGTTCCTCGATTCGGGTTGCAGTCCCAGTTTTGAGACCTGACAGTTTTGTTTGTCATATCATTATGTGTATCCAGTCCTCCCAAGTGTCCCGTCTTTATTGTATCTCACTACTGCACTTCTCCTTTACTAATTGGTAACTCTTCTGTGTATGTTTGACCAGAGTCCTACACCTGTGTACCTACCGTAGTAAACTAGAAGTGAGTTTTTCCCTTTTCGATTTCGTATGAATAAAGAAACTCTTCCGTCTATTCCTCTACAGTCTAATGTACATAATCTTCACTTAAGACTTAATCTCTCTTTACTTCAAGTTAATTAATTTTTCAAAATCACTCTGGAATGAGAGTTCTTATGAGAGGTAAAGTCTCTAGATCGACGTCTCTAGAAACGGTAAGGGACTTTACCGTTATGGTAAGAGAGAGGTGGTAAGTACAGAAAGACGTACTGTCATGTTCTTGATTCGTCAGAAAGAGTTTACGGTTTTAAATGGGTCTATTTAACAATGATTAGTAAGGTCTAAATCGAGAAACATCGAGACTTTTCTATGTACGTGGGGTTACAAATATCGTCGTAATGAATGTTAACGGTTCTATACCTTCGTTGGAGTCACAAGTAGTCGTTTACTTTCCTATTTCTTCTACGCCATATGTATATGTTATCTTATGATGAGTCGGTATTTTTCTTGTTTTAGTACGGTAAGTATCGTTGTACCCACCTGTGTCTCTAATAGTGCGATTCATTTCATTAAGTCTTTCTGTTTATAGTATATAGTGAATGTACACCTTAGATTTTATACTGTGTTTACTTTAATAAATTCTTTGTTTGTCTAAGTGTCTGTATCTTTTGTTTGAATGTTAATAGTTTCCTCTTTCCCCCAACCCTCCCTATTTAACATAATCGTCTACGTTCAATAATATATATTTTATATGTTTGTTGTTTCGGGATGACATATTGTTTCCCTTGATATGATTTGTAAGACATTATTTGGTATTACCTTTTCAATACTTTTAATTATATATATACATATTCATATTTACTTAGTGATACGACATGTGGTCTTTGATTGGGTAATATTTAGATAGTATAAAATTATTTCTTCATTTATTTACTCATGAAGATTATCTCAATTTTTCATACGTCTGACGATACCCAGACATACTTACCCCCAGGTCCCTCGACTTTTTTACTTTCATAATATCTACTATATACATTTAGAAGAACGAGTTTCTGACCGTATCTAATCCATAAAAAATTATAATTATCATTGATATTAATCAGTAAAAAAATTAATACTCCATAAAAGGGATAAAAATCTCCTTATGTTACCTCAAGTTTCTGTATTTAATTAAGGGTTTCAACCCAGTCCGATCCTAAATTTCGGTACAGTGAACTAAGATGTGTCACGAGAAAGGTGTTGATGTTTATATTGAGGACTTCGGTTTCCTCTTATAACAATTGATTTTATGATGTTTGTAAGAAGTTTATATTTGTGTTTCTTGTTAGAATGTCGTGATGTAAAGGATTCGGTTTCTTGAACCTACTCTTACTAGTTTTTATGATAACAACAACAAAAATAAGTCAACGGTTGGACACAGACTGAGACGTTGGGGTACCTGTCGTCGTATGGTATATGTGTCGTTTCGTACTTGATGGGTCTCATAGAGATAGTAGGTGGAATCAAAGATATTTTACAAACAAATATACAATATGACAAATCATATATCATACATATATATATATATAAAATATATAGTATATATAGTATGACACTATATATAATATGACATCATATTAATAGTCAAACTCGTAAACAGAGTAACGATGTCACATTCTCAATGGGTAAGGACATAGAACATATTAATTACGACCAACCCGTTAACAGTACACGATCACAATACAACAAAATGTACACGTTGGAGTAAAGTAGAAAGGATTTTAGGGTATTCCATCCGTGATAATAGTAGGGGTATAATACATACTTCTTTGTCTTCATGTCTTTACAATTTGTTGAACATGTTACAACTTGTAGACCATTCACCACTTCAATCTTTGACTGAGATCCGGTAAAATGCGGGTTTGGACGGTTCAATCGGTGACACAATGTGAATGATTATATCCATAAGTTTTTAATCCTTATTAAAACTATATCATTCTTCCTCGTGATATGTGAGGTTGAGGGGTATTCCTATAATATTAGTAAGTAGTAGTTTCATGAAATACCACAATGTCTATTTGTTGTCATTTTTACTACAGGAACTACTATTGGGACTCAGTAGTCCGTTTGATATAATGTAAGTCTGGGAGTATAAAAGAGTTTATATAAGAAGATTTTTGAGGGATTCACTAGAGGGATACATCTAGATCAGAGGTAGGTTCACGAAAGGTGTTACGACGTGGACTTATTCCTCAAACACACACAGACACACACAGAGTGACGTACGTCACATAGGTTTATTCTTATTAATCTTTACTTGGTATTTCTTTCGTCTCGTGGTTTCTTAGCTACGAAAGTTTGACACCACAACCTCTTCTGAGAACTCTCAGGGAACCTGACGTTCCTCTAGTTTAGTCAGTTAGGATTTCCGTTAGTTGCGACTTGTGACCCGTATTTCAAAGTCAATTCGTTCTACTTATTCGAGATCTCTAGGCGATAAGTTCTGACATAGATTTCAGTTACTATAACATAACATCTGAATTTTTAAACAATTATCTCATCTAGAGTACAATCCATAAGAACGTTTTATTTTATTTTAAAATTTTTTCTTTCTGTTAGTGCTATCTCTGTTCTGTGACGTCTTAGAAACTGTCTAAGGACCTCAAGATTTCGTTCTCTAATCGAGACGTCCTTTTTCGTCGAAGACCTTTTGAGAACTAGCGATCATTTATGACTCGAAGACTAGTACTCTGTAGTTCATTAACACATCAAACTTACTATCCATCGTTTGGGTCTGAGGATACTGTGAATCGAGACAATATCGGTAAGAGAGTCGATTGTAGGTACCGGAGTACCCTCTAAGGGATCCCTTCTGTTTTGAGTTCTGACTAATTGTCTATCTTCCCGGACTATACAACCGTATTCGATTTTTTTTAAACAAAGACGAGATATTATAGTGAGTCAAAAGAAATTTCCTACTCCACTATCCTTTTAGAGGGTCACTTATCTCAAATCTCGTCATGTGAATGAGTAGAGGAAACCGTCTTCATCATACTCCATTCCTATATGTACCTGAAAACGACGATTTAACAAAGTCAGCACAGGGTGAGACACACTGGGATACCTGAAGTCGGGTGGTCCGATGATACAGGTACCTTAAAGGGTTCGTTCTTAAGACCTCACCCAACGGTAAAGGAAGAAGTCCTTTCTTTAGAAACGAGGAAGAGGTCCTTCCTTTAGAGGTCCTTCCTTAGAACCTGAGAACCCACTATCGTTTACAGAACCACCTAACCAACCATTCTCCTGACATTTTTTGTTCTGACTTTCTGACGTCCGTATCTCCAGACCCTGTCTCTGTATCTTACCTTCATACCCTTACCCATGTTTCATACGTTTAGAAACCAATACTTCAGTATTGGTTTTTGTTTTTTCTTTTATACAACCTTCTAGAAGGTACGAACAGTCTATTATGGATTGTGTCTCTTCCGTTATTTACCTACCTTATTAAGTGGGTCACCTGTATTTAGTTGAAAGGTATTGTCCTGGTTCTTATTTAATCTGTACCACTATCTCTATTCTTTCAACACGTACTCACACACACACACACACACAATCAGTGAGTCAGGTCAGCACACGTTGGGGTGTTTGACGTCGGGAGGTCCGAAAAGACATGTACCTTAAGAGGTCCGTTCTTGTGACCTCACCTAACGGTAAGGGAAGAGGTTTTCATGTCGATGGCTTATGATTTTTCTTAAGATCCTAATTTCCCAATTAACCATGGTTTATTAAAAAAGATTTACTTAATAGATTAGTCGGGTTTTAGGGGTGTTTCAAAGATGTTTAGTGTCATCTCTATCCTAGAGTCTTTTGGAGAACAATAATCATTCTCCTTCTGAATTCATCTGGGAAAGGGGTAAGAGAAATAAATAAACCCAACAAAAAACAAAATAAAAAATCAAGAAAAGAACGTATTAAGAACACTGAGAGTTTCAAAGTATATAAAGGAACCGAAGTAAGGGGTCCCTGAATCAATTATACCTAAACAAAGAAAAAAAAAAAAAGTTTTAGTAAAACAAAATTGGAAAACTTTACGTGTCGTTACTTCATTAATACCTCAATATAATCTGACTAATAGATGAAATTACTATGCTAACCGTCTTTCTTTTATAAACGAGTAGCTAGTAGGATAAATTTTTATATATTTTATGGATATTAAGTCCGTTTTTTTATTTAAAGTGTGCAATTAATATAAACACTCTCCTCATTACGTCAAAAATGGGATGTACACGTACTCACCCGAGGGAGATTGGTTCCAATTAGATGGATATTTGTAATAGTGTGGACAATTACCTGTGTATGAAACGATCGAAATGAGGAAAATGGTTATAATGAGAGGGATGAGGGAGTGAACAAGAAGGACTCTCAGAGGTAGATTTATATGTTGAGAATGGATTCAGGAATAGAGTCATATTGAGACCTCCCTTAAATTCCGAGGAAATAACGTTTCAAAAAGATTCATAACCATTATTGTAATCATTTATATGGTTCTTTTCAAGACCATGTAAAGTCGTGGGAACTTTATCACTATAATATATACACGGTCCTAATGGTGGACTTTAAGTAATCATCTATAACACGATTTGGATAAAACATACGGTAGAGATTAAACGTATTATTAAGATGTTATATATATAAATAAAGGGGTTAAATTCATTTGAATTCACTATAGTAGTCATACCATATTGGTCATGCACGATTTCAATTATATACTTAGGTTCAGATAGACTTTGGTTTTGGACACAAAACCCCACAATATGATACAATGGAGAATAAATTTTTTTTTTTCATCGTAAGGGTGGTCTAAGTAGAGTACACCAGTGTTTACCGTTCTACAGGAAATACATATACACACACATATACACACACACACACACACACACACACACACACACACATATGTGTGACTCAGGTTTTCATACCTATAAAAGACATAGGTAAATAGGTGGTTTCATGTAAGTCCAACAAAAGGATAGAACCGATAACACTTATTACGGTGTCCCTTCGACTAAAACATCTGTGGTTTTTTTTTCTTACCCCCGACGGACCCCGATTCCCTTCTCCTTTATCTCACTACATCCAGTTTCCCAGTCCCTTCCGTTACCGTTGGGTGAGGTCATGAGAACGGACCTTTTAGGGTACCTACCTTCTCGGACCATCCGACGTCAGGTTCCCCAGTGATTCTCAGTCCGTGCTGACTCGCTGAAGTGAAAAAGTGAAAGTACGTAACCTCTTCCTTTACCGTTGGGTGAGGTCATAAGAACGGACCTCTTAGGGTCCCTGTCTCCTCGGATCACCCGACGGCAGACACCCCAGCGTGTCTCAGCTGTGCTGACTTCACTGAATCGTCGTCGTCGTCGTCGTCGTCCATTTTCCCATGTTTTAAGGTTAATATTCAAGATTCCTAGATTATACGTCGTGTCATTGATCTCAATTTCTTATACCATAATATATGGACTTTTGACTTGTCTTCTCGGACCGTACGGAGTCAGGGACCCCGACGTCTCAACTTATACTGAATCGTTTAGTCGTTGTTGTTTGTGAACTGTTGACGATTGTAGAAAAAATTAATTAAATAAATAAAATTAACTTCCTATAATGAAATATTATAACACTACCAAAGACGGTATGTAATTGTACTTAGTCGGTGTCCATATGTACACAGGAGATGTAGGACTTTGGGGAGGGTGGTGGAAACGATGGGGTAGGGAGACCAAACAGGGTCTCGTGACCGATACCCACGGGACGAAGTACGTGACTTGAGCGTGACCAGTAAATAAAATGTATACCATTACATGTACAAAATTACGATAAGAGAGTTTAGTAGGGTGGGAGAGGAAGAGGGTGACTTAAGTTTACAGACTAGAAACACAGAGACAGAGAGGAAACGACGAGACGTACTCCTAACGACCATCGTAGAAATATTTAAGATACATATATACGATTCGTCGACACGAAACGACCTCGTCGGTACTTCTCTATGGGGTGCAGGTTCCATTCTCTTTGGGTTCATTCTACCATCTACAACGTTCTCCCGTAGTCTACCGTCTGTGTGACTTTGGTATGTGTCTTGTGATCAGTTAGATTAGTGTGATCCTGGTATCGGAACAGATTGAGTTACTTTGGTTCGGTACGGACGTCCCGTTGGGTTCTACCCGCCCAGTACCACCTCTCCAGACTGCCTTACACCAGGTGACCTCTTCCCTTACCGTTCGGTGAAGTCATAAGAACGGAACTCTTGGGGTACTTGTCATACTTTTCCGTTTTACTATCCTATGGTTTTCCCCTGGAGGGGTCCAGTAATCCACGGGTTATACGATGACTTCTAGTCACCTCTTTATTGAGGTCTCTCTTACTTCCCTACTTCGGTTTCGTTTTTGTTATGGGTCAACACCTACACTGACCACTATCTTCGTTCCAGGTTACGACATTTCTCGTTGTAACGTATCCTTGGACCTTACAATCCAGGTACTTAGTTCCGTTTCACCTTCACCAGTTTGTTCTCTTCCGTTCCCACCTGCAGCTGTAAGATCCTTAGTCGCTTGATTTTATCTGACCTTACCCACTTAAATTGAGTCTACTGGTAATATAGATGATGACACCCGTCCTTAGGGAGTCTTCTTTACCTCATCGGTAGTACCAGTTGTTTTCTCAGGCTTTACGTCATGAACCTACGTTAGAGTTTTTGCTGTCTTACTAGAGACAAGCAGAGGTTTCGTTTGGTAAGTTATAGTGTCAATACGTTCAGATACGGGGTTGGTCATTTCGACTTCTTCGACTTCCACTTGCCAAAATACTTCTGGANCCCACTTAAATTGAGTCTACTGGTAATATAGATGATGACACCCGTCCTTAGGGAGTCTTCTTTACCTCATCGGTAGTACCAGTTGTTTTCTCAGGCTTTACGTCATGAACCTACGTTAGAGTTTTTGCTGTCTTACTAGAGACAAGCAGAGGTTTCGTTTGGTAAGGTATAGTGTCAATACGTTCAGATACGGGGTTGGTCATTTCGACTTCTTCGACTTCCACTTGCCAAAATACTTCTGGATGTTCTGGAAAATCTTGATTGTGGGTTTTTTCTACAGGAAAAGTAATATCCCCTGACCTTACGTTTTCATCTTTCAGTTCTTTGTGGACCTCACTGTCCATTTAAACCGGAACCTTACGCCTTACTTCATCCCGTTTCTGATTGTCTCAAAACGGTTCTTTTACGTGACCAGTATCGTTTGTGGAAGAAGGTTGTTGTGTTCTCTTCTGAGATGTGAACCTGTAGTGGTCTACCAGTTGTGGCTTTACTCTAACTAATATAAGAGACGTCGGTTTTACCTCTTCGAGATATGTCAGTTGTTTTTGTTCTGGTCCTCGACTGACACCGAGTCTAGTATTGAGTAATGGTTTAAGTCTGAGTTCAATTTCTTGCATCCCTTTTGTTGATCTGGTAAGTCCATGCTGGATTTAGTTTAGGGAAGACTAATATGTCACCTTCACTCTTTATCTAAATTCCCGGATCTAGACTATCTATCTCACGGACTACTTGATACCTTACCCCAAACACTGTAACATGTCCTCGTCCCTACTTCTAGTAGGGGTACCTTTTCTTTACGTTTTTTTGTTTTACCGACAGACCTCTCCGGAATGTTTATCGACACTGCTCTTCTCTCCGCTTTTCGTTTCCTCTTTTCCTTTCTATATTCGCAGACTTACGTCTCAAGGTTTCTTATCGTTCTTCTCTATTCTTTCGGAAGAAGTCCTAGTTACGTTTCTTTATCTCTTTTTGTTGTCTTACCCTTTCTGATCTCTAGAGAAGTTCTTTTAATCTCTATGGTTCCCTTGTAAAGTACGTTTCTACCTGAGCTATTTCCTGTCTTGACCAGACCTGGATTGTCTTCGTCTTCTATAATTCTTCGCCACCGTTCTTATGTGTCTTCTTGACATGTTTTTTCTAGAAGTGCTGGGTCTATTAGTACTACTACACTAGTGATTAGATCTCGGTCTGTAGAACCTTACACTTCAGTTCACCCGGAATCTTTCGTAGTGATGCTTGTTTCGATCACCTCCACTACCTTAAGGTCAACTCGACAAAGTTTAGGACTTTCTACTACGACACTCTCACGACGTGAGTTCAACGGTGGTGTAAACCTTTTGAGTCGTCACCGGTGTCCTGACCTTTTCCAGTCAAAAGTAGGATTAGGGTTTCTTTCCGTTACGATTTCTTACGAGTTTGATGGTGTGTTAACGTGAGTAGAGTGTACGATCATTTCATTACGACTTTTAAGGGGTTCGGTCTGAAGTCGTTATGCGTTTGGCACTTGAGGGACTACAAGTTCGACCAAAATCTTTTCCGTCTCCTTGGTCTCTAGTTTAACGGTTGTAGGTGACCTAGTACCTTTTTCATTCTCTCAAGGTCTTTCTGTAGATAAAGACGAAATAACTGATACGGTTTAGGAAACTGACACACCTAGTGTTATTCGACACCTTTTAAGACTTTCTCTACCCTTATGGTCTGGTGGATTGGACGGAGAACTCTTTAGACATACGTCCAGTCCTTCATTGTCAATCTTGACCTGCACCTTGTTGTCTGACCAAGGTTTATCCTTTTCCTCATGCAGTTCCGACATATAACAGTGGGACGAATAAATTGAAGATACGTCTCATGTAGTACTCTTTGCGACCTGACCTTCTTCGTGTTCGACCTTAGTTCTAACGGCCCTCTTTATAGTTACTGAAGTCTATACGTCTACTGTGGTGGGAATACCGTCTTTCACTTCTCCTTGATTTTTCGGAGAACTACTTTCACTTTCTCCTCTCACTTTTTCAACCGAATTTCGAGTTGTAAGTCTTTTGCTTCTAGTACCGTAAGACCAGGGTAGTGAAGTACCCTTTATCTACCCCTTTGTCACCTTTGTCACAGTCTGAAATACAAAACCCCGAGGTTTTAGTGACGTCTACCACTGACGTCGGTACTTTAATTTTCTGTGAATGAGGAACCTTCTTTTCAATACTGGTGGGATCTATCATATAAGTTTTCGTCTCTATAATGAAACGGCTGATTCCAGACAGATCAGTTCCGATACCAAAAAGGACACCAGTACATACCTACACTCTCAACCTGACACTTCTTCCGACTCGCGGCTTCTTAACTACGAAAA
>SJYO01007492.1:17765684-17949489 GCA_006410555.1 Capra ibex
GCTTCTTAACTACGAAAACTTGACACCACAACCTCTTCTGAGAACTCTCAGGGAACCTGACGTTCCTCTAGGTTGGTCAGGTAAGACTTCCTCTAGTTGGGACCCTAAAGAAACCTTCCTTACTACGATTTCGACTTCGAGATCATGAAACCGGTGGAGTACGTTTCTCAACTGACTAACCATTTCTGAGACTACGACCCTCCCTAACCCCCGTCCTCCTCTTCCCCTGCTGTCTCCTACTCTACCGACCCACCGTAGTGTCTGAGCTACCCACACTCAGACTCACTAGAAGTCCTCAACCACTACCTGTCCCTCCGGACCGCACGACACTAAGTACCCCAGCGTTTCTCAGCCTGTGATGATTCACTGACTTGACTTGACTTGACTTGACTTATATGTCATAAACAGAAAGAGAAAGACTGAATGGAGTAGTAGGTGGAGTAATCTTAACTGAGTTTACACAAGGAAAATCTCGTCTGATTATAAGGTAACACATATACATGGTGTTGAAAGAATAGGTAAATAGACGACTACCTGTAGATCGAACGAAGGTACAGGATGGATAACATTTGTTACAACGATACTTGTAACCCCATGCATTCACTTTTCTTTCACTTCAGTGAGTCAGCACAGGCTGAGAAACGCTGGGGTACCTGACATCGGATGGTCCGAGGAGACAGGTACCCTAAAAGGTCCGTTGTCACGACCTCACCTAACGGTAAAGGAAGAGGTCCCCTAGAAGGGCTGGGTCCCTAACTTGGACCCAGAGGGCGTAACATCTGTCTGTGAAATGGTAGACTCGGTGGTCAAGACCAAAGGAGTACCATTTACGGGTCGTTACCCTAACGACCTAGTATACTGTCAAGATAAGGGTCAGAAAATTCCTTAGAGGTGTGACAAAAGATATCACCGACATGGTCAAACATAAGGGTGGTCGTACATTTTCCCAAGGGAAAAGAGGTATGGGAGAGGTCGTAAATGACAAACACCTGAAAAAGGAATAGAGAACATTATAAGAAATAAAATTCCAGATAAAAAAGACTATACTCCTAATAATGAGGTCGAAAGAAAAATAAAGGTAAACGTATCTTATATAAAAAAGGTAGGAGAGTGAAAGTCAGAAATCTCGACTTCATCCAGAGAATATCTGTCGTATATATACCCAGAACAAAAACATAGGTAAGTCGGTCAGACACAGAAAACCAACCTCGTAAATTAGGTAAATGTAAATTTCATTAATAACTATCTATACAAGGATAACGGTAAAAGAATTAACAAACACCAAACAATAACATCCAGAAAAAGAAGATAAAGGACAGATATATTCAGGGAAATTGTAAACAACATTTCGACCAAACTACCATGATTTAAGAGGATCGAAAACGAACAGACACTTCGAAAACTAAAGAAGCAGTTAAAACTTACTCTAGGAACGACCCATGTCATTAGAACGAACATCTAAAAAGGGAAGTCATGAAATTTATATAGGACGGTAAGGAAGGACTATCGAAGGACTATCGAGTCAACCATTTCTTAAACGGACATTATATCCTCTGGGATCAAACTAGGGATCCAGCCCTTCTAGACGACCTTTTCCCTATCCGATGGGTGAGGTCATAAGAACCCGAAGGGAACACCGAGTCGACCATTCCTTAGACGGACGTTACGCCCTCTGGACCCAAGCTAGGGACCCAACCCTTCTCTTTCCGACCTTTTCTCTTTTCGATGGGTGAGGTCATAAGAACGGACCTCTTAAGGTACCTGATGTGTCAGCGTTTCTCACCTGTGCTGACTCGCTGAAGGTGAAGTGTAAGGAAAGACCGGACTTCTCAAAAGTGACTTTCTAGTCGACAATTTGCATACCCCAAAGGGAACATACAATGAACAACGAAAAGGGAAAGACGAAAATTATAAGAAAGAAACATAAATTCGAAACAATCAAACTAATCAGAATCACTCAAAAAGGAACCCAAATAGGACCTACCTTGAGAGACACGAAGAACCTGAACTAATAAAGGAAAAGGTACAACCCCTGTCAAAGTTGATATTAGAGAAGTTTTTAAAAGAGTATGGCAAAGGAAAAGAGAAGAAGAAGATCCTGGGGATATTAAGCTTACAAACGTACAAATTACGACAGGGTCTCCAGAGACTCTGATAGGATTCAAGAAAAAGTAAGAAAAATGGAATAAGACGAGAAGTCTTCAATAAAGGTGGTAAAATAGAAGGTCGAGTGAATAGGTAGAAGACGGAGTTTATAAGACGATAACTAAGGAAGATCTCAGAAAAATTAATATCATTTACACAACAAACAGAGACAAACAAATAAGAAATATAGAAGATCCAAAAACAATTCACACAATTAACTAAGAACGTAAAAGAGGTAACATAAAAGCTCCAAAATCTAGGAGAAATGATAGTAATGAGACTTAAGAAAATGTCCATCAAATGGATAAAGGAGAAGTAAATAAACCTGACACACAAAGGTCCAACAAGGAAGTGAACGTGTCATAACTTGAGGTCCTCAACCACTACCTGTCCCTCCGGACCACACGACGTCAAGTACCCCAGTGTTTCTCAGTCTGTGTTGACTCGCTGACTTGACTTGACTTGACTTGAGAGACTGAAACGGAGAAGAAAAAAAAAAAAATTGAATAACACAAACTCCAGAAGAAAGGGGTCTGGAGCTCCAACTTAAGAAAGAAGGAAAACCAAAAAAGGGAGACACCCATACCAACCGGGACACCAAAGACATTTGAAGCACATCCCACACTGAACACGAACACAAGTCCAACCTCCTCCGTTAAAAAAAAAAAGGGGAGACAAACCGTCCCGACACACTCCACCATTAGGACAGACAACTAACAAACCAAACATAAAAACAGAACAACCAATAAACCTATCCCGGAGGCCGTGTCCTACGACGACCTTCAACCCATTACGGTCCAGAACATATGTCCACCAACGGAAACACCCTCAAGAGTGATTAATTAAGAGGGATCCCAATCCTCAAGAGACCATCAGATCCTAGAAACTCAGTCGTGAGGGTAAGGTTTCCGAGTCCCGAACTAGAGACCGACCTCTTGACTCTAAGGTGTCTACCAAACAATGCCGTAATTTACCGTAATTTTGTTTGTTGGTTTTTATTCTTTCTTTTCTCCGTGGGGTCTGTTTACCGTTAATGTTTTAGTCCGTTTATTATTGATTTTATTACTTTATATGTGTGTATGTATATGTAGGTATTTGTTTTAGTTTTGTCAAGTTTTTTTTTTTTTTTACTTCATGTTATTTGACTGGGTCGTGTGTTTCGTTTGGTTTTTACCATAGTCGGTCAATTTTTGTTATGATTGATGTCGTGTTTGACCTTTTGTTTTGATTTCGTTCCACGGTTGACCCTTTATCTCGTTGTTTTTTTTTGTTTGTTATAACAAACATCTGAAAAACTACTATCGGTAAGACTGTACACTCTACTATAGAGCACCACTAAAACTAAACGTAAAGAGATTATTACTCACTACGACTCGTAGAAAAGTGTACAAATAATCAGTAGACATACAGAAGAAACCTTTTTACAGACAAAATCCAGAAAACGGGTGAAAAACTAACCAAACAAGTAAAAAGATCATAACTCGACGTTCTTGACGAACATATAAAACCTCTAATTAAGAAACAGTCAACAAAGTAAACGATAATAAAAGAGGGTAAGACTCCCGACAGTAGTGGAACGAATTTCAAAGGAAACAACACGTTTTCGTAAATTCAAATTAATCCAGGGTAAACAAATAAAAACGAAAATAAAGGTAATAAAACCCCCCACCCAGTATCTCCTAGAACCGACACTAAATACAGTTTCTCACAAGACGGATACAAAAGGAGATTCTCAAAATATCGAAGACTAGAATGTAAATCCACAAATTAGGTAAAACTCAAACAAAACCAAATACTACAATCTTTCACAAGATCAAAGTAAGAAAATGTGTATTAGTAAAAAGGGTCGTGGTGAACAACTTCTCTGATAGAAAATAGGTAACACATAGTCGATTGTAGAATTGGTATGAATGGTGTCCCTCCCTTTTCCTCTACGAATACAACTGATACATTCCATTACCTACACAATTAATAGTACTTGAACGATTCATAAGATGTCATAAGTACATATAGTGGTGTAGTAGTGTGGTAGTGTGGTATATGAAATTTATATGTGTTAATAAAACATTTAATAAGTTATTTTAAATTTTTTTTCATATAGTCAGTTGACGTATAGATTTTTCTTTTCCACATTGACTCCGTAATTCGATTTTTGGGACTAAAGATTACGTCAATATCGTATAAAAGTACGACGTGGTTCTTATTTCTCATAAAATAAAAGAAAATTTTCCTTTAATTAATTAGAAAGTAATTAGAACTTTCTAATATGTTTATATACATCATTTTTAGTTTACCCCCTTAATTTTTATTTTACAAAGTTCAAAAATAAAGGTAACAAAGTTCACTATCTAAAAGTTCACTATCTGTTGACTGGGTATAGAAATAAAGGGACACGAAAAAGTACGGTGTTATTAAATTATGATGTATGATTTATAGAGTCCGATTGGTTAATTGACTTCTCACTTAATATCACGTGAAAAGTATTAGTTATGTACATATACGTATAGTTATTATTTTGTTTTGAGTTTAATGTATACTACCATTGGTTTGTATCATAAATAAACCTACCGAATAAAATTTTACCATGTGAAAAGAAAAAATAAATAGTATTGTGGAAAAGGATATATAGAAAAATGGATTACTATTTAAAAGTTGTTATAGAGATAATAGGTATACAGTATTCAACTGGATATTATTCCATTATGTATACACATTATGTATATATTTTTATACCGAAAACCTCAGTCCTTTAAGAGTCAAAGTTTAAACTGATGTGGTGAACAATCGGTACATTAATTTTCATTTATTGAAATGTAAAAACTCATAGTCGAAGGATTGAATGTTCATCTCTATATTATAGAGTCTTCAGAACACACATAATTTACTCTATTTAATACATTTAGATAGTAAAGAATGTCCCATACCAATTTGTTATTCATTGTTTTAATAATAATAACCAAAAAAAGGGAATTACAAGAACAACGATAACAATTTTAACAAAATTACATTTTACAAAAATAATTAGAATTTTAGAATGAAATACTTCTAATAAAATAAGAGACAGAAGGAAGGAAATTTTAAGGAAACCAAGAAGGAGAGAGAGAGAAAAGAAGAAGACCTCGAGATTATTACGTATATAACTATACAAGATACCATAGGATATTCAGGTAATCCGAAAGAAGTGAGATAAAGTAAGAAAAATGAAAATAAGGAGACTACTTTAGTAAAGGTTATTACACATAAGTTTAAGAGACTAGGACAGAAGATGAAATCAGACTACAAATTCAGAATATCCTTTAAATAAGTAAAGTCAATGACACAAGAAATTGAAGTACGAAAGATGAACCATGAAAGTCCTTATAGATATAGAAACAACTTTAAGAGTGAACCAAGTACGTTGTAAAAGAACTAAAACCATTTTTAGAAATACTGTCAATGAAACTTTATAGACAGTTTACTGTATTTAACTTCTTTCATCCCTTTTGGTGATCTGGTAAGACCATACTGGATTTAGTTTAGGGAATACTAATATGTCACCTTCACTCTTTATCTAAATTCCCGGATCTAGACTATCTATCTCACGGACTACTTGATACCTTACTCCAAGTACTGTAACATATCCTCTGGCCCTAGTTCTGGTAGGGGTGCCTTTTCTTTACGTTTTTTTTGTTTTACCGACAGACCCCTCCGGAATGTTTATTGACACTCTTCTTCTCTTCGTTTTTCGTTTCCTCTTTTCCTTTCTATATTCGTAGACTTACGTCTCAAGGTTTCTTATCACTCTTCTCTATTCTTTCGGAAGAAGTCTCTAGTTACGTTTCTTTATCTCCTTTTGTTGTCTTACCCTTTCTGATCTCTAGAGAAGTTCTTTTAGTCTCTATGGTGCCCTTGTAAAGTACGTTTCTACCCGAGCTATTTCCTGTCTTTACCAGACCTGGATTGTCTTTGTCTTCTATAGTTCTTCTCCACCGTTCTTATGTGTCTTCTTGACATGTTTTTTCTAGAAGTGCTGGGTCTATTAGTACTACTACACTAGTGATTAGATCTCGGTCTGTAGGACCTTACACTTCAGTTCACCCGGAATCCTTCGTAGTGATGCTTATGTCGATCACCTCCACTACCTTAAGGTCAACTCGACAAAGTTTAGGACTTTCTACTACGACACTTTCACGACGTAAACTATACAGTCGTTTAAACCTTTTGAGTCGTCACCGGTGTCCTGACCTTTTCCAGTTATAAGTAAAGTTAGGGTTTCTTTCCGTTACGGTTTTCTTACGAGTTTGATGGCGTGTTAACGTGAGTAGAGTGTGCGATCGTTTCATCACGAGTTTTACGAGGTTCGGTCCTAAGTCATTATGTACTTGACACTTGAAGGTCTACAAGTTCGACCAAAATCTTTTCCGTCTCCTTGGTCTCTAGTTTAACGGTTGTGGGCGACCTAGTACCTTTTTCGTTCTCTCAAGGTCTTTTTGGAGATAAAGAGGAAATAACTGATACGGTTTCGGAAACTGACACAACTAGTGTTATTCGACACCTTTTAAGACTTTCTCTACCCTTATGGTCTCGTGGACTGGACGGAGAACTCTTTGGATATACGTCCAGTCCTCCGTTGTCAATCTTGACCCGTACCTTGTTGTCTGACGAGGATTTATCCTTTTCCTCATGCAGTTCCGACATATAACATTAGGACAAATAAATTGAATGTACGTCTCATGTAGTACTCTTTGCGACCTGACCTTCTTCGTGTTCGACCTTAGTTCTAACGGCCCTCTTTATAGTTATTGGAGTCTATACGTCTACTGTGGTGGGAATACCGTCTTTCACTTCTCCTTGATTTTTCGGAGAACTACTTTCACTTTCTCCTCTCACTTTTTCAACCGAATTTCGAGTTGTAAGTCTTTTGCTTCTAGTACCGTAGACCAGGGTAGTGAAGTACCATTTATCTACCCCTTTGTCACCTTTGTCACCGACTGAAATAAAACCCCCCGAGGTTTTAGTGACGTCTACCACTGACGTCGGTACTTTAATTTTCTGTGAATGAGGAACCTTCCTTTCAATACTGGTTGGATCTGTCGTATAAGTTTTCGTCTCTGTAACGGTTGTTTCCAGGTAAATCAGTTCCGATACCAAAAAGGTCACCAGTACACACCTACACTCTCAACCTGATATTTCTTTCGACTCGTGACTTCTTAACTACGAAAACTTGACACCACAACCTCTTCTGAGAACTCTCAGGGAACCTGACGTTCCTCTAGGTTGGTCAGGTAGGATTTCCTCTAGTCAGGACCTACAAGAAACCTTCCTTACTACGACTTCGACTTCGAGTTCATGAAACCGGTGGAGTACACTTCTCAACTGAGTAACCTTTTCTGGGACTACGACCCTCCGTAAACCCCGTCCTCCTCTTCCCGTGCTGTCTCCTACTCTACCGACCTACCATAGTGGCTGAGCTACCTGTACTTAAACTCACTTGAGGCCCTCTACCACTACCTGTCCCTCCGGACCGCACGACGTTAAATACCCCAGTATTTCTCAGTCTGTACTGACTCGCTGACTTGACTGACTTGACTGACTTTAGTATATTAAGGTAAAGTAGTCTCAGTCAAAGACCATCATGTGGTCCACGATCTCTTGTTTTTAATTATTCTTTGGCAGTGACTGAAGTTCCTTAAAAATCGCTATTCCTTTTTCTCTAATAATTTACTGACGTTACGTTAATTTCGATAGTACCTTTTCCGGACATTCAGTGTCCTTTCCACGGACGTTTGTATATCCATCTCTATCAGTTTGGGCGGATTCTCCATGACAAAGAGTCTCTTTCTTTATGACCGGACTCAGATTTAATTGTAAAATGGTTCATTTGTTTCTTAGACCCTGTGTCTCTTTTATCGTAGGTGTTTTCATACTTCCGAACTCTCTTCAACTTGATCCTGTTGATTCAGTCTGATCTCTTCAATCTGATCTCTTCAGCCTTATCTTTAACCTATTGACCAACCTGATCAACCACCCGATCTATTATTACTCGTTAATTTATACCGAAAAAGTAGTTTGGATAGTCTTTTAATTAGAAAGGTGTCTGAAGACAACAAATTTGATGAAGTAAGTTGTTTATGTCTTAATTTAAACGAATTAAAACATTCGTGAGACGGACCAAGTTATTTTCCTGTACCTAATTGGTATGAGTCTAAGATGGGTCTTCGTACAATATCAGATCTTCTTTTCTCATTGTCTTTGAAATAATATTTTTTAGTATTTTTTACAGTCCATAGAGAGTTCTATTTTAATCCCACCACATCTACAAAAAGGTCCCTTTTATTATGAATGCACCTTCCCGTATACCTTTCTTTTGTATAGTCCTTAAGTATCCTCTCAAGTATAAACGGGATGTCTAGAATAAGGAGTATTCTTTGTATCTAATCAATAGGTGGTCGAATCCTTGTCCGTTACATGTATAATGTATAAAATGTATAATATTACACGTGGAATATATAATGTGTTGAGACTTTCTTTCTTTTATCTTCGGATAGACTTCCGTTATTTGAAGTAGGTGTACTTGAGTCGGGAGGTATAGGTACCCAAGGTGTACAGGTCTAAGTTACTTGGTTTCTAGTTTTTGTTAAAAAAAAAGTTAAGATTCCACGGTCTTCCGTTTTGAACTTAAACGGTCAACGACCATTGATGAATGTATCGTAAATGTGACGTATTCTATAATATTCATTAGATCTCTGTTATTACATATGTCCTCCTACACGTATCCAATGTGTGTTTATAATGTAGTAAAATATACTTCCTGAACGTATAGACACCTAAAACCGTAGGTGTGTCCAGGATCTTGGTTAGGATGGGTCCGTGGTTTCCTATCGATATGTTCTAAGTTTCTTTCATGTTATGCAACAAGGGTTAATACAACTGTCACACGTTCAGACTGACCTTTCTGTTGTGATGTTATGACACAATATCTAATTTAATGTAGAGGGGTTTTAAACATATAACTACAGAATCGGGACACTGAGACGATTCTCCAAAAGACATCTTCCTTAGTACAATTTTAGTCCAGTAATCTCATCCGGGATCAGGTTATACTGACTATAGGAATATTTTTCCCTTATAAATCTCTGTCTGTACATGTGTGTCTCTTACGGACACTTTTACTTCCGTCTTTAGTCCTACCATAAAGATGTCTGGTTCCTTGTGGTTTCTAACGATCGTTTGATGTCTTTCTATCTCCTCTCTGTGATTTGTCTAAGAAGAAGTGTTGGGAATCTTCCTTGGTTGTGACAGTTGTAGAGTTAGAGTCTGAAGACAGGAGGTCTTAAGACTTTGTAATTTAAAGAAAAAAAATTCAGTTAGTCAAATACCAAGAAATATTTCCATCGGGATTTTATGATTTTGTTGTATCTTATTTGTTTTCCCTTTTAGGACGTATTTGTTAAAAAGCCAACAACCATATTTATCGGTACCAAGAATCCCAAGTCTCTTGAAAGTATTGATCTTACAGGGAAGTTAGTACGTATAGGTGTTTACACGTTCGTGTTGTAAGTTTTGGGTTTTATTAGTTGTTAATAAAAAATTTGTTTTAATACAAATTAAAGAGTAATTATAAAAATTCTATAAGACTTATGTGTGATATGCGAATGTAAGGTAAGTCTCACACTCCGAGTTCCTTTAATTGTTCTAAGTCAATGATGACCTACCTTCAAGTGTTAGTTCGGGACTCAAAGGGATAGTCTTAAGAGTATCGTAAACGACACATACTTCATATAATGAAAAAGACAAAATAAGTTGACTTAGATAAGAAATTGAAAAAAATATCTCTTCGGAGGAGAGTCTTACTGATTCTCGGTATATCATCTATAAGTTATAGTTACTAAATAGTTCATCAGTTTAATATAATTAAAAAGGGTTTTCTTTATTATAGATCTATTCGTAAACTATTTTATATTTCAGGAGATATTCACAAGTAATCATGATAGTAATAAAAAGATTAGTAAATACTGTTGTTTTCGTAAATAACACAAAGTGAAATTCATAAATGTTCAATTAAGTAAGTTTAAAGTAAAAAGTGAGTATTGAATAAAGTAATACCATTTTTTTTTGATTTTCCCAACTTAGTGTAATTCACCAGTATACCTCATTCTAAGATTTTTTTTTTTGGAGTGGTCTGTTAGAGTTTTCTTTTCCAGAAACTATGTGAGTGGTGAAAGTTTCGTTCGTAGTTTCTATTCTACAGGAAAGAACCCGACAGGTGTCATAGGTCAACCTTCGTGGTGTATAAACGAGTGTAAGGGAGGCTACCGTAGTAGTAAAGGGTATAGTGACGGATAACAAGTTTTTTAACCGAGAACAATTCGTCTTTAGTTTTACGTAAATCATTGTGTTGAGGTCGTTTTTAAATTAGTAATGTAAGGGGGACATTAAGTCACGAATAGGTCCGTGATTTCTTTAATTGGTGTATAACACTACTTCATCTTTCTCTTATCTAAAAATTTAGTCTTTCTATACCCGAGTTTAGAGTAGAGATGATGTATAATTAAGAGGTACTGTGTTCCGTTAGTCGAATTAGTAAAATTCGGAGTCAAAGAGAGTAGGTATTTTTCCTTACCATTTTAGGTATAAAGTTTTGAGACAATACTTTTAATCCATGCTTTTTATAGAGCATATTGGTCACTTTATGTTTTCTGCAAGTAATTTAAAGTAGTTAATACTTTTATTTACCATTGTAAATTGAACATTGTTTATCGATAAAATAACACTTATTTCGGTTTCAAGATATTGATCATAATATTTATAGATTATATGGTTATAGCCTTTATTAAACTCTTTGTGACTGAATCATATTTTCGATATAAAGGATTGTCCTTGAATTAATAAAAATTCAAAATCTTCAAAGTGAAGGTGAATCTTACATCTTTCGACCTTTCTAGAAGAGGTAGAATTGTCTTTTTAGGGTCATTTCTTGTTTTTGTATTTTTAGATAGTCTCTTGACTCTAACATCCCATTGACTTTAAGATTATAGGTTCTTTTCAGTTTGAGATGGTTTTTCCCTACTCTTCGTTCGTGACTGAGGGGATATAGTCTCGTGTCCTATTTCTTTACGACCCAGGGTATGTTTACTGATTTTTCTTCAACTAAAAAATTTTTAGTGAATTCCAGTTCAAACTCCTTGTACTCTCTCATCTTTGGGACCCTCAATGTCCGTGTTTTCCTTCAAGTGTCGTGACGCCCTGAGAGGATGTGTTCGGAAGTTCGTAAATCCTCTTTCTAATCTTCGTTCCGTCTTCTGATCTTTTACGGAAAGAAACACTACGTCTGGACGTTTCCCTCTTACCGGGGTACTTATAGTAAAAGGGATATCTTTTTTCCGGGATTCAGTGATCCCTTCTTGTTGTTTGGAACATTGGGGTCACGTGTTCACTCTGAGTAACATTCTCCTCTACATAATTTTCCTTTTTTTAAGAGATGTAAATTCCCTTCTGTTGTATAGTTGTAATAACTTCCCGAGTTTGGAACCTCCTCCTCATTTTTAGTAAGAGAGTGTTTCGCCTAGTTTCTATGTTCCGTCTTAATTTTCGCCTCTTACTTTGAGTTGGCTCGAATTGCGGACTGATTCTGTCTTCAGTGAGTGGATCTCCGTCTGTAGGACCTGACACTTCAGTTCACCCGGAATCCTTCGTATTGATTCTTATTTCGATCATCTCCATTACCTTAAGGTCGACTCGATGAAGTTTAGGATTTTCTACTAGGATTGTCTGTCAATTTCACGACACAAGTTATACGGTCGTTTAAACCTTTTGAATGGTCACCAGTGTCCCGACCTTTTCCAGGTAAAAGTAAGGTTAGGGTTTATTTCTGTTGCAGTTTTTTACAAGTTTGATGACATGTGAACATGAGTAAAGTGTACGATAGTTCTTATACGAGTTTTAGGAAGTTCGATCCGAAGTCGACATATACTTTACTCCTGAAAGTCTACATGTTCGACCTAAATCTTTTACGTCTCTTTGATCTCTGGTTTAATGGTTGTAGATGACCCAGTATTTTTTTTTCGGTCCCTTACTCCGGGGGGTTTTCTTTTTTCGTAAATGAAGACGAAGTAACTGTTGGATTTCGGTAACTGACACACCTAGTGTTGTTTGACGCTCTTTAAGAATTTCTCTACTCTTATGGTCTGGTGGAATAGACTAAGGACTCTTTGGACTACGTCTAGTTTTTCGTTGTCAATCTTGACGTGTACCTTGTTACCTGACCAAGTTTTGACCCTTTTCTCATGTAGTTCCGACATGTAGTGAAGTGGTTTTTTCCGGACATATCAGATTCGATACCCAAAAGGTCATCAGTGCATGTCTACACTCTCGACTTGGTATTTCTTCCGACTCGTGACTTCTTAACTACGAAAACTTAACACCCCGACCTCTTCTGTGAACTCTCAAGGAACCCGTCGTTCCTCTAGTTTGGTCAGTTAGGATTTCCTTTAGTTGGACTTATAAGTGACCTTCCTGGCCATAACTTCGACTTCGAGGTGATAAAACCGGTGGTCTACGTTTTTCGGCTGAGTAACCTTTTCTGGGACTACGACCCTTTCTAACTCCCGTCCTCCTCTTCTCCAGTTGTCTCCTACTCTACCAACCCACCGTCTTGAGTTACCTGTACTCGAATTCGTTTGAGGTCCTTTATTACTTCCTGTTCTTTTGGACCGTACGACGTTAGGTACCCCAACGCTTCTCAGTCTGTGTTGAATCGTTGACTTGTTGTTGTCATATGTCTATATCTATTTTACTTTATAATAAGTCGGTATCTTTCCTTACTTTAAGATTCTGTTCTATGTTGTACGTACTTGGAATTTTTGTAATACATTTTACTATATTTGGTCTATTCCTGTTTATGACATACTAAAGGTGAATATATGGATCTATCCGTTTAAGTATCTCTTTCTTTCATTTTATCTCCAATGGTCCTCAACCTGTGTCCTTCCTTACCCTCAATAATAAATTGTCAATCTCAAAGACAAACTCTACTACTTTTTCAAGATCTTTTCCAATCACCACCACCAATGTGTTATCACAGTTACATGAATTACGGTGACTTAACATGTTAATTTACTAATTTTATAATTTACAATCTTTTTGTTTTTAGTCACCAACAGTCCCTGATGTCTATTCTTCTCCTCAACTGGTGTTAAATCGGTTAGTCTGACATTTTAGTGTTAGTTTTGAGACTTTAGAAGAAACTGGGGACTGACAGAGTCGTCTCAATATGTATGTAAAGAAAGTAAACGGTCTCACCATTTATACGTCGTACACACCAATCCCCACCTACACATGGTGTCACTGAACTTTTGAGAAGGACCTTTAGGGAATTCCATGAATGTCTCTATCTCTCCTTTCGTGAATGATTATACTGTTGATAATCGGTACTCTCTTATTGATTCTAATCTAGGTATTAGGGTAATATTTGTTGATCTTTTAACCTGTTTATATATGTTTTATTGAGAAGAGTCTCAATTTACTATTCGTCACGGTTTGACTCTGTGGACTGTTTCCCCCTATTTAATCCACTCAGATTACTATTATTATCGAAAATCTAATCACTATGAAAGACTAGATAACAGGTCCCTCTTCTCTCAAGGGTTCATGTTGTCCCACCAAATGACACAATTTTTCTGTCTTCATTCTCAAACCTCTCCCTACTCCTTTCAAACTTCCAGTCTGATAACTTCTCCTCTGACGATACCCTCAGTCTCGTAGTTTTTACATGTCGTTAGACGAATACTGACAGACTTACAATTCGGTATATCTTATTTTAAGGTACTCTGGTCAGTTTCTCACTGGTCCTTCAACATTAAAGGATTCACGTGTTCACGACCCTTTGTAAGTTGTACGTTGGTAGGTGTCACCTCTTAGGTACAACTTTTAAATCCTCTAATTCATCTCTAAGGTCTTTCCATGATCGGTACTTGTTGGCCTTTTACTTTAAACTTTATGGTATGGTGAATGTTATGGTAGTTTTTTTGTTTGATTGTTCCGAATTTAAATTGTTTAATATATACTCTTGACATATAACTTTTTATTTTTTTATTTTTAACGACTATGTATAATTCCTTCTGGTTAATTTATCGTTCTAGATGGAACAAGTACCTAATCTCTTTAGTAATAATAATTTCACTGTTGAAAGGTTTTTGACTAGAGATCTAATTTACGTTATGGTTAGTTTTAGAGTCGTCCTGAATAAGGATCTTTAGTTGTTTGACTGAGATTTCAAATATACCTTTGAGTTTCCTGGACTTTAAGACTTATGTTAATACTTTTTATTCTCAACTTCTTGAATGTACTATTATTCTGAATGTCCTTTCATTATATTTATTCACCTAGTCTAATGTCCCACTTCTTTATATAGGTATATGTATGCCAGTTAATTCAAACTTGTTTCCACGTTACTATTAAATTATATCTTTTTTGATTGACATTTTTGTTTGTCACGAACTTCTTGAACTGTGGAAAAGTCCTTTTTTTACTTGGAGTATATATACACTACCACCACCTAAATATAATATATAAAAGGTTTGATTGATTTAACGTATCCATTTTATCCATGTATAAAAATACCCATTTGAATAGAGTTTTGTTAATAAAAATTTACAATTTTTCACTTTCTCGTTCTTAA
Source organism: Capra ibex (assembly GCA_006410555.1). Taxonomy (NCBI): domain Eukaryota; kingdom Metazoa; phylum Chordata; class Mammalia; order Artiodactyla; family Bovidae; genus Capra; species Capra ibex. The sequence continues at coordinate 17,780,488 of SJYO01007492.1, forward strand.
CTAAAAGTATAGTGTCTTAATTAGGTATATATATGTATATATATACCTGTCTCTACAATATGTTTATGTGTAAATATATATCTACAATATATTTATACGATTCATTTTAATAGGATACTGATTATAGAGAGTTTGGGTTAAGAGTCAGGGATCTACTTTTACAAGAATTGGTGAAGTCAAATCAAAGAGTCTATAATAAGATGTGTTATAGAAATAAAAAGATAATAGAATCAAATAGTTGTAGTTTACCATAGATAACTTTAAGAATATACTTTCTGTTCCTTTATCAAATACATGTACTAATAGGGGAAGAGAAAAATTGTTGAAAACAATCAAAATAAAAATGAAATTAATAAGTAAGTAAACTCCACCAATAGTAACACTCGTCATATGGATCCTCCGTAAAATCTTCAAACAATTCCGTAAAAACAAACAAAAGTATTCCTATTTTCTCGTGACTACCGTGAACTCATCATCTCTGCTCCTTACGATCTACATCATGTTTCATCTCTTTTCAGGTCATACTGAAGGTTCACAGTCTATATGAGTGTATAAGTACGTGTGTCTATACAAGAACAAGTTAGTGAGTCAGTATAGGTTGAGAAACACTGGGGTACCTTACGTCGTCCGGACCGAAGGGACAGAAAGTAGTATGGGGTCTCGAACGAGTTTGAGTATAGGTAACTCAGCTACTACGGTAAGTTGTCAGAGTAGGAGATAGTAGGGGAAGAGGAGGACGGAAGTTAGAAAGGGTCGTAGTCTCAGAAAAGGTTACTCGTCCAAGAAGTGTAGTCCACCGGTTTCCTAACCTCGATGTTGAAATCGCAGTCAGGAAGGTTCCTTATAAGTCCTGACTAAAGGAAATCCGAACTGACCAAACTAGAGGAACGTCAGGTTCCCTGAGGGTTCTCAGAAGAGGTTGTGGTGTCAATTTTTCGTAGTTAAGAAGTTACGGGTCGGAAGAAATACCAGGTTGAGAGTGTAGGTATGTACGACGACGACGACGATTCAGTGAAGTCAACACAGGTTGAGACACACTGGGGTGTCTGTCGTCGGGTGGTCCGAGGGGGTAGGTACCCTAAAAGGTCCGTTGTCATGACCTCACCCCACAGTGCCGGAAGAGGCGTAGACATGTACTGATGACCTTTTTGGTATCGAATCTGATATGTCTAGAAACAGTAGTTTCATTACAGAGATGAAAAATTGTACGACAGATCCAAACAGTAACGAAAACAAAGTTCCTGGTTTACAGAAAATTAAAGTACCGACTTCAGTGGTAGACGTCACTAAAACCTCGGGTTCTTTTATGTCAGACAGTGATTAAAGTAACAAAGGGGTAGTTAAACGGTACTTCACTACCCCAGTCTACGGTACTAGAAACAAGAAACTTACAACTGAAAATTCCGTCGTAAAAGTGAGAAGAGTACGTGGAAGTAGTTCTCCGAGAAATCAAGGGGAAGTGAAAGATGGTATTGTCACCACAGTAGATGTATAGACTCCAATAACTAGAAAGAGGGTCGTTAGAACTAAGGTCGAACACGAAGTAGGTCGGGTCGTAAAACGTACTACATGAGACGTATCTTCAATTTACTCGTCCTACTCTTATATGTCGGTACTACATGATGAAAGGGTTAAACCTAGGTCAGACAACAAGGTACAGGTCAAGATTGATAACGAAAGAACTGGACGTATGTCCAAAGAGACCTCCGTCCACTCTACCAGACGATAAAGGTAGAGAAATTCTTAAAAGGTGTGAAACAACACTAAGTGTGTCAGTTTCCGAAACCGCATCAGCTATTTCGTCTTCATCTACAAAAAGACCTTAATAGAACGAAAAACATACGATGTTGCCTATAACCGTTAAACTAGAGACCAAGGAGACGGAAAAGATTTAGGTCTAACTTGTAGACCTTCAAGAGCCAAGTATATGACAACTTCGGATCGAACCTCTTAAAATTCGTAATGAAGAAACGATCACACACTCTACTCACGTTAACCCGTCATCAAACTTGTTAGAAACCGTGACTGAAAGAAACCCTAACCTTACTTTTGACTGGAAAAGTCAGGTCCCGGGTGACGACTCAAAAGGTTTAAACGACCGTATCGCTCACGTCGTGAAAGTGTCGTAGTAGAAAATCTTAAACTTTATCAAGTTGACCTTAAGGTAGTGGAGGTTATCGAAACTAGTATCACTACACAGTGTTCTGGGTGAACTGAAGTGTGAGGTACTACAGACCGAGATCCACTCACTATTGTGGTAACACCAATAAACCCAGTAATTCTAGAAAAACATATGAAGAAGACACATAAGAACGGTGGAGAATTATAAAAGACGAAGACAATCCAGGAACGTCAAAGACAGGAAATAACGTGGGTAGAAACGTACTTTGCAAGGGAAGTCAAGTCAAGTCAAGTCAGCGAGTCAGCACAGGTTGAGAAACGTTGGGGTACTTAGCGTCGTACGGTCCGGAGGTACAGGTAGTGGTTGAGGGCCTCAAGTGAGTCTGAGTACAGGTAGCTCAGGCACTACGGTAGGTCGGTAGAGTAGGAGTCAGCAGGGGAAGAGGAGGACGGGGGTTAGGGAGGGTCGTAGTCTCAGAAAAGGTTACTCAGTTGCAAGGGAATCATAGAGATTAAAAGAACTTCTCTGGAGATCAGAAAGGGTAAGATAACAAAGGAGATAAAGAAACGTAACAAGTCAATCCTTCCGAAAGAATAGAGAGGAACGATAAGAAACCTTGAGACGTATGTCTACCCATATAGAAGGAAAAGAGGAAACGGAAAGTGAAGAGAAGAAAAGAGTCGATAAACATTCCGGAGGAGTTTGTTGGTAAACGGAAAAACGTAAAGAAAAAGAACCTCTACCAAGCTAGTGGAGGAGGACATGTTACAATGTTTGGAGACAGGTGTCAAGAAGTCCTTGAGACAGATAGTCTAGATTAGGGAACTTAGATAAACAGTAAAAGTGACATATTAGTATTCCCTAAACTAAGGGAATACATGTGTCTGTAAGTACGTACGTTTTAGAATATTAATACACTCGAATCTTGGACAAAGTGTGTACCTTTCATAAAACGTACCGAAATTATTTGTGACTAAAAAGGTTTCTACGTTGATTGTACATTTAGTTCCTTTCTAATATTAACTAAACAAATATTAAAATAGGTCTTCATAGTAGTAAAATCTTTTAGTACAGTGGTTGTCGTGATAGTGAGTGAAGTAATACAAAAGGTGTAGAGGCAAAAAGGAACACCTTTTAAGGATGAGTAGGACATCTGGATGTACTTTACAATAGATGAGACCCTTCAGAATAGACTAAAGGGTTCGTGACTGTCAGTCACAAGGAGATGTAACGGTGTTGTAGAACAAATAAGGAATTTTGTATAAATGGAAAAATAATGAGTAAATAATATACAAATAAAAAACACAGAAAAATGAGACTCACACCAAAGAGTAGTCTTCTTAGATTACGGAAAATAAAAATAGTGGTGAAAGAGAGAGGTAGGATCCATACTGTGTTACGAACTATGTTACAGTCATTAGATATTTATGAGTGACTGAATGACTTTATTTCTTAAAATTCTCGACTTTAAATAAACTTATAACCAAAAACAGATAACTGTTGTGTCCCTCATACGTTATATAAAATTTAAGTAGTTTTCTTGTCTGTCTTAGAAATGTAGATATAAAATGGTTCTATTTTTCAACACTTTATTACATTTAGTTTATCAATTTCTTCCCCTTAGTGGTATTTTTTACGTATATGACTGTATTTCTGTCTTTCCTTCTGGTCCCATCCCCCTATGATATCAAACACTACAATTATGTTATATTACGAACTAGTAAATTTACGTGTTACACTCTTTACGTTTCAATAATAAGAGTCTCTTTAATATAGAGTTAATATGTACATATAATTTGGTAATTGTTTCTTACAGTAAATACCATCATATTTTATTAGGTTCCATCGTACCTAATTAATTTATTGACAAGAATAACTTATTAAAGATTAAAGAACTGGAATAAAATTTTATGAGGATATAAATCACTGACTTCATGCTTAATTATCATTCTCAAACCTAGAGTTTTAGTGTATCTCGACTCTCATTTAGGTAGATTGAGTCTATATATACGTCATTAAATTATATTGGAGAGATTCAGAAAGTGAATCTCAAACCAATACAACAAGACTTCCCATGTCTTTTTTATACATTTAGTGTATCTTGTATCGTAAATGAGTTATTCGTCAACCAATATTAATAATAATAGGAGTAATAATCATTCTGTGGACATAGAACTTTCTTTATAAAAATTGATTTCTTATTTTCTCAGTTGAGATATTTCATATTACCTCCTAAGTCTTTTCCTTTCCGTATTAAATTTGTCTTTAAGTCTTTCTTACAGAATGGTTTTCGGACGAGAAACTTCATTTGTGACATACAACATTGTAGGTCAATTTAATATCTCATATTTTGTGAGAATAATATCACACATCTTATAAATACAGGTTTGTATCTCTGTCTCATTATGTCACTCCAAAAAGTTAAATTCCTTCAATCTCTGTTTCTCTTTTATTTTATTCAACACCAAATAGAAATTACTTTATTTGTAGATTAGGATAATTATAATAATAAATGTACGAAAATTTTTATGATGTACCTATTGTTTATAAATCGTTATTTTTTATACTCGTGTAAAACACCTTCCTTTTTCTATATAGATATCTCCATGGACTACTTTACTATAATATTAATATAGAATAAAACAAGATTATTTATCCGGACGGTTCCGTGATCTTTATTTGAAAACCCGATGTATCTTAAAAACTGTAAATTCACCCAATATGACTACTACCTACACTGTTTCCGAGTTAGACAAAATAAAGATGTACCTTTGGATGAAATGTGTTTTCAATGTTCGTTAAGTATAACCAGTTTTTACTCCTTTTGTCGAATAATTAATTTTGACTGAAATATATCTTGTACTTAAGATGGAGAGTCCATGTTTGTGGAACCTTCTCCATTGTTTAATGGAGATACATATTCACTATACGTCAATTTCCCTAGACAGTTTTCAAAGTAATATTTCGTTATAAAGGTTCCGAAGTATTAAAACTCTCTTTCAATGTGACTTCTACTCTGGATTGGGTGTTTAGGACTCGGTTCTTTTATTTAGATTTTAAGGATGGACTCCCGCAAAATCCTTTCTCTTGGATAAGTAAACCCCTGAAAATAAAGTCACTTGATCATGGGTGACGTATTGAAGAAAACTCTTTCAATTAAGAATCCATCCAACTATTCTTCAGACCCCGGAAGCCCCTCCTCTTTCCCCAGACCCCGAGAACTCCTCTTCTTTTTCTGTTTGAAAAAAAAGATGTAAGGACGTAGAATCAGTGTATTTGACAAAAAAGAAATTCGGGTCTCCATTACTAATGTGTTGTTTTGTTCAGTAGAACGAGTTCCCATACAAGAAGGAATTTGAGACATGATTACTGATATATTGTTGTTACATAGGACGAACTCCTATACAAAGAGGAAGAATTCCTGGAAGACTGATTAGGACAGTAGAATTTCACATATAACATCCTCACTTAGACCATTCTGGAAATGTTGGAACTCTACAAGAACACTAAATAACAATTATTGGTTAACTCTTTCAATTATTGGTTAACTCTTTCATATATCGAGGGAACGATTCTGATCACTGTCCCGTGAGAGGTAAAGGGAAGACTACAGATACAGTCTTCGGAAGAAACAGGAAGAAGTGATATTATTTTGAAGACGGTGTGTTTTCGAGACTCACTAGTTCGGACCAGGGACTAGGACTTCGATTTGGAAGTCTCTAGTACTTAGGTTGACATTCGATAGTTAAGGGTCGTAAAATGTTTTATATGGTACAAACAAGAGTAACTTTTATATGAATGTTCTCTATGAAGTTCCTGAGTTTTTTGTTTTTATATTTTTTATAAAAGGACTTATGTGTATAGGATTAGGAAAGATCTGTAAACATAATTGTAGATGTTATGTTTATACTACAGATCTGAACAATTCGATGTTAGTTAGTATCCCCGAAGGGACCACCGAGTCGACTATTTCTTAGACGGACGTTACGACCTCTGGACCCAAACTAGGGACCCAACCTTTCTAGGGGACCTCTTCCCTTTCCGATGGGTGATGTCATAAGACCGAACCTCTTAAGGTGCCTGACATGTCAGGTACCCCAGTGTTTCTCGGTCTGTGTTGACTCGATGAAACTTTTTTTATTAGTTAGTATCCCATAAAATTTATGATAAGTACATAACTTCTAGATAAAAACATGGGTGAGCTAGAACACGGTTCTTGATCCCTCTTATATATTCTTTTTATTCGACATTTAGTCAGGTAGTGAGTTATTTTCTAATTCCTATATGATTATTGTTGTGAGAGCTTTTTGACTGATGAATCAATTCCTGATATGACTTCCATTATTTTATATATTACTTTTTGTTTACAAGATAAAGACATTCTTTCTTTTTATTAGTCATGTCTGTCGTATCAATCCGTAGTACCCTAAACCTTTTTATGCTTGAATTCCGACTTAGGAACGAACCAGTGAAAAATTCACATACTAGTGCCTACTCCGGGTTAAGTCGTTCGATACCAGAAAAGTGAAAAGTAAGATGTCGGAAAGTTTTCTTTATTGACCGGGTAAAAGAGACTTTATCATCAAACGTAGGTTAAGGAGTTGTAAAACGTCATTTACTAGAGGGAGGGGACGAGAATGGTCCTAAGATGACTATGGAAAAGATAAAACATAATGTCGATTGACGTATACGGAATTGCAGGTGAAGGGTTTCACTTCACACTTTCAGTGAGTCAGTACAGACTGAGAAACGTTGGGGTACTTGAACCTTAAGAGGTCCGGTCTTGTGACCTCATCCATCGGAAATGGAAGAGGTCCCCTAGAAGGGTTGGGTCCCTAGTTTGGGTCCAGAGGGAGTAACGTCCGTCTAAGAAATGGTCGATTCGGTGTTCCCTTCGGGGTTGGTCAATGAATTTGTGATTGAAAAGTGAATAGACAATCTGTATTACGTCTAATGATATATGAGAAAATAACGTTAATTGTCTCTCTCGTCGTAAGTGGTATTTTGGTTTTTTACAGACTGTATCTCGTTAAAATTATCAATAGTTTAACTTTTAAGTTAACTTTTTCTTAAAAAAAATTACATCAGATAAGATATGGTGTACCCTCGGTAAAAAAGTAACTAAGGACGACGACGACGACGACGACGATTCAGCGAAGTCAGCACAGGTTGAGACACGTTGGGGTCTCTACCGTCGGGTGGTCCGAGGGGGTAGGGACCCTAAGAGGTCCGTTCTTGTGACCTCACCCAACGGTAAAGGAAGACGTCTATATCTTAATAATTAATGAAATTGTTTCTTAAAAAAAAAATGATGACACGTGGATGATACAATCCAAAACCATTGTAATTTTTAGAATTTTGAAGGTCAGGTAGTTTCTATAATCACCCTTTCCGTTTGATCATTTGGTATTATCATATTACATTATTTATAATCTTTACACTCCATTGGAGTTCCATAGGGTGTTCTCGTATTTCTTCATTGTAGATTCGAAAAGAGTGTCTTCCGAAAGACTTGTTGGAATTTTTATATACATTTTTAATCGGTTTATTTCTTCAATGTTCTTCTATGATATATCTCCTTGTTCCACTCTCAGACCTTTCCCTCTGTCCTTTATCTAGTACCTTCCGGAAGTCGTGGATTCTTTCAATCTAAATAGGATTTTGTCATTTTGGGACGGGGACTTCCTATACTTCGTCCCGTCCCATGTCGGATCGGAGTCCCGAGTCTCGAATCTCGTAAAAGTGTCTCTATTTTCCTCTCTCGACAGAGACACCACTATGAAACTCGAATCTGCCAATTCACTACCATTGGACTTGCTCCATCCACCGCCCGACTTCCTCGTTCCTCAGACCCTACGTCTGAACCTCTGGTAAGAGTGAGGTGTGTTTGATGTGACAAAATCCTTTCGTACTACTATCTAGTCGGAAACCTCTTAAATGTATACATTAGAACAGTTCGAGATGTTGACATAAGACCAAGGGTTTAATCTGAACATGAAGTTTTACTTTAACATTAAATGTACGATTTTTGTCTTGGGAATTTTTGTTGTAGACCGACCACAATGATTAGATAAAGACGGTGTAAGTTATGAGTTTCTTATGGTCGAGTCATAAGAGGTTTGGTACCGGATATTTTCGAAGGACCACCAAGAGTCAGAGGGTAGTCGTTAGTGACCCACAGGTGAGACATGGACTATGACACGATCCACGACCTCTAGATCTTTAATTATTCTGTATCCTATAGGAAGTTCCTCATATTTCCCTTAATCCTTTTATTTTTTCGTAAAATGTAAGAGACTATCTGTTTGTGTTGTAACATCTTATCTTTGAATTTCTTTCTACAAATATTTGGGTGACACAACCCTTTCTTAGGTCTTTCAAAAGATCTCTTCTCCATTGTTCACTATGAACTCGACTCAGAGTTCATCCACAGATAATCCGTCGGTTCAATGCTACGAGGTTAAGACCTTTCCTGTCTAATTTTCCAGACATCTAAAATTTTCTTATTGGACCTCTCAATGTGTCTTTAGTCTGAATCCCTCTTCGGATATACAAATAATTTTTACCCATGGAATAGAGTATTTGTTAACTTTCATAATTACCTAGAATTCGTCACTTTGATTTCTTACACGAAACATATTGTCTTTCTGGGGAGAACCGTCAACACACCTGTTACCTAATCTTTCCTTTCTCTAAAGTGTCTTTCACGTACATCCTCCGATGTAAACTTTACTGTCCCTAGACTTGATTACATTTTTGTCACCTCTACCTCTCAATGTACTCTTACTCCCTATAGGTATCCGAACGACTCATTAATCTACTATATCAGGGTATGAAGAACATGGGGTAAGAACTCTCATGTAAAGAGGATATTTACCTAGTTACTATTATTCATTTATATTCTCTTTTCTAATATTTTTAGTTCTTTGTCGTTGAAAGTTTAAACCGTTGTAATTTAAGAGTGTAAAGGGTCCTTATTAACTAATGAGTTACTCCAAGTTTCTAAAATAAGTTCTGGATCTCTTTTATTCTCGGTCCTGTTCTACTGTCTTCTCTTCCTACACCTCAAATAGAGGAGGGTGTTTATGTACTTTTTATGTGGATGTACACCCTGTTAAAATTGTCTTATGGACGACTTGTGACCATCTCTAGAGTATTATGGTTTTAACGTTCTTTTTTTAGTGGTGTATTGGTCCTCCTATTTTCTTTTTTACCTTTAGTCCTACCCCGGACGTAGGGACCCTCCCTCGACACTTTTTCAAGGGAGTTTGACCCTTTGGAAAAGTAGTCGTCCCTCTAGTCGATCCTGTCTTTTTCTCGAAGTCTCCGAGTCTCCTTTCGTCTCGTCGGTCGAGAATCGTCAGTCTTGTCTGTCTGGTCGTGTCTCCCAGGACTGGTGGAAGAATGTGAGGAGTCTGTGTTCAGATGACCACACGGACCGTATCGACTCACGACTTTTAGTCCGAAGTCTGTTGTCTGGATCTGTTTCCTGAGACCAACCGATACGCCTCTGTTGGTCTTCCCCAACCTCACTCCAGGTTCGGTATTGGTCCCCACACATGTCCTCCTCAGGCCTAGGTGGTAATTTGAAGTAGCAATTCCTTTCCTCCCCAACCCTGGGGACGGTGTCGTCGGAGTACGTGTCGTACGAGTGTTTCCGTGTCGAGGTGGAGAAACGGGTGTAAGTTTCCGTTCCGACTTTAGACTCGGTGAGGGGTCCCTGACGTGTAACCTTCGTCCCGACTTTAGACTCACAAGGTCGTCGATGTCGAAACATTTGAGTCACGGACACCCTCACAAAATGTCCACTCGGACAACGACCCCGTCCAGGTCGTTATCACAGACGGTGGAAAACGATATTCCTCGTGTGACTGCCCTCCTTTCCCAGACCCGACTGCTTCGCCGAGGGTACCGTCTGGATCCGTGTACTGATTACCTACAGGGTTTAAGACTGGAGTCGGTAAAACACGTTGGTCTAAACGTGATCTCTAAAACACTCGTGTCACGGGTTCCCTATGGACCCGGTTGACAGACTTAAGGGTGTCGACTCCTCCTCAGTTCCCGTCACAATTTTAGTAACATGAAACACTCGGGTGTGTTGTCCACTGTCCACTGTGGTCTCACGTAAAGGACTACCTGTCGAAGACGCCTCCTCATGAGTCACCGAGGAGAGGGTCGTCTTCGTGAGCTCGGGGTGGATAGAGTGTAACGTCAAATCTTTGTCTAGACTCGCACAGATGAGGTTTTGACCCCTCGTCCGGGACTGGAGTTGTCGTTACACTGTTGGTGTCTCGTTTCTCTTCCTGGGAGTTACAGGTCGTGTCCGAGACTGGTGGTGTTTTGGTTAATGTGGGTGATAATTCTTTTCCTTTCGTGTGAAAATTCTTTCTGTACCGTCCATAGATATGATTTGTAGGGAGTGTTGTTTTTATAATCTGAGTGTGTCCGATGTGTCCCTGTGAAGGTGTATTTTTGTGGGGTGATTCTACTGTCATCTGTTGACAAAGAGGATTTGAGTGTATCCGTCTCTTTATATTCATTTTATTTCTTCGTCTCTTTGGTGAGGGTCTATTTTCTGGTTCTCTTAAGGGGACTTTCTTATTTACTACTTTGTCTGGAGAGGTCAGATTATCTGTGATTTAAGTTTTTCCTACGTTACTTTTATAACTTCTCTAATTCTTACCGATGATTGTCTTTATGTTTAATGACATTTTTCCTTGATCTTTAATATTCCTCCTCGGTTCTTTTTAATCTTTTAAGTAAACGACTCTGTTTTCGACTTGATTTCCGTTGTTCATCGTCTTACTTATTGTGTCTTCTTTCTATTCACTAGACCTTCTATCTTATTACCTTTAATAGGTTAGTTCTGTCGTCTTTCTGTTTAATTTTTTTTTTTCGTTGTCTACCACGAAAACTCTATTATATTTCACAAGGTTAGGTGTGAATTATCCCTAGAGTCTTCCTTTTCTTTCTCCCCTGGTTTTTACATAAACTTCTTTAATACCGACTTTTTAAGGGTTTGGGTTTCTTCCTTTGTTTACTAGGTTTACTTTGTTTTGTTTCGTGTCTCCTAGGGTTTCTTATACTTGGGTTTGTCTGGATACGGTTCTGTATTAATTTTACCGTTTTCAATTTTATTCCTCTCCTATTATTTCCGTCGTTCCCTTTTTGTTTCTCAATTAATGTTCCGATAATCGACTAAAGAGATGTCTTTGTCGGGTCTTCCCTCACCGTTCTATATAAGTTTGAGAATTTTCCTTTTTTGAACGTTGGATCCTGTGAAATGGATCGTTCTAATAGTAAATTTTATCTTCCTATTACTTCTTAAAGAGACTTTTCGTTTTTGATTTTCTTAAGTCGTTATGATTTGGATAAGAATTTTTTTTATATAACTTTCGATAAGAGATTTATCATTTCGTCGTTCTGAGATCTCCTTTCTCTTTTAGTGTTAGTCTTTCATTTAGTGAGTTTATTCAGTAATGTATCTAAATTTTTTTTTTATTTTAATATTTCGTTTGACTTAGGTTGTTGTGTATTTTTTCTAGTATGTGGTGTCAGTTCAACCTATTTAGGGTCCCAGTATTCTTGTCATGTGTGTACGTTTAGTTAGTAACACTATTGATACAGTTGTTTACTTTTTTGTTTTTGATGTACTAGTAAAGTTTTCTACGTCTTTTTGATGAACTATTTTAACTTCTGGGTAAGTTCTATTTTTAAGAATAGTTACACCTATATCTCCTTTGTATACACGTATGTACGATTCAGTTAAGTCAACACACATTGAGAAACGTTGGGATATCAGACATCAGGTAGTCCGAGGAGATAGGTACCCTAAGAAGTCCGTTCTTATGAGCTCGCCCAACGGAACGGGAGGAGGTCTCGTAGAACGCCTGGGTCCCTAGTTTGGGTACAGAGGACGTGGAGGACGTGTCGTCCGTTTAAGAAATGGTGACTCGGTGACCCCTTCGGGTATCTCCTTTATATTATTTCAATAAATACTGTTTGAGTTTCCGTTGTATTATGAGTTACCACTTTTCGACTTTCGAAAGGGTGATTTTAGACCTTGTTCTGTTTTTATGGGAGAGAACGGTGAAAATAAGTTGTGTCATAACCTTTAGAGTCGATGTCATTATTATATTCTTTTTCTTTATTTTCCATAGGTTTAATTTTCTCTTTTCCATTTTGACAGTAATATACGTTTACTATACTATCATGTATATTCTTTGGGATTCCTGAGGTTCGTTTTTGATTATCTTTACTATTTGTATAAGTCATTCCATCGTCCTATGTTTTAATTGTCTTAGTCAGTGGAAAAAAAAAATTGTGATTGTTACTGTTTAGTCTTTTCCTTTCATTTTTTTTCTTTAGGAAAATTTTAACGTAGGGGGGTTTTTTTGAATCTTTATTTTGACTGGTTCCTCTACTGAATATAAGACTCTTGATATTTTGTAACTGTTTCATTTAACTTCTACTAAATTTCTTTACCTTTGTATATGGTACGAGAACCTAATCTTCTTAACTATAACAATTTTACCGGTATGATAGGTTTCATTAAATGTCGGAATTACACTAAGGACAGTTTAATTGGTACTGTAAAGAGTGTGATTTTGTTTATTAGGACTTTAAATATACTTTGGTATTCGTTTTACTGGTATTTTCTGGGTGTTAACGGTTTCGATACGATTCCTTTTTCTGTTTAGTCCTCCATATTGAGAGGGTCTGAAGTCATTATGTTTGTCGATCAATAGTTTTGTCGTGCCATAAACGTGCTTTTATCTGTATGTCTAGTTACTTTCTCTTGTCTGCCGGGTCTTTATTTGGGTGTATGGATGTCAGTTAATCAGAAGTTGTTTCCTCTGTTCTTAAATGTTACCTCTTTTCTATCAGAGAGATCGTTCACCATATCCCTTGTGACTTGTCGACGTACATTTAGTTACTTTAGTCTTGTGTGGAAGTATGGTATTTGTTTTTATGGTATGTGAGTTTTTTATGGTATGTGAGTTTTACCGAATTTCTGAATACATATTCTGTACCGTGATATTTTGATGATCTTTTCTTATTCGTTTTGTAAGAGTCTATAGTTAGTATGGTTACAAAAGAATCAAATCAGAGGGTTCCGTTATCTTTATTTTTGTTTTTATTTGTTTACCCTGAATTAGTTTAAATGTTCGAAAACGTTTCGTTTCCTTTGGTATTCGCTTTACTCTCCTATAGAATGTCTGACTTTCTGTTATAAATATTTAATACACTGACTGTTCCCGAATTAAAGGTTTTATATGTTTGTCGAGTATGTTGAGTCGTTATTGTTGTTTTTTATTGGGTCAGTTTTTTTTTTTTTTACGGTCTTCTGGAGTTACCTGTAAAGAGGTTTCTTCTGTATGTCTACAGGTTGTTCGTATACTTTTCTACAAGTCGTAGTGATTTATAATCTCTTTACGTTTGTTTTGGTGTTACTCCACGGTGGAGTGTGGTCTGTCTTACCGGTAATATTTTTCAGATGTTTATTGGATCTCTCTTACACCCCTCTTCCGCTACCGTGGGCTCAGTGAGGTCCTGAGAACGGACCTTTTAGAGTACCTACTTCCTCGGACCATCCGACGTCAGGTACCCCAGCGTTTCTCAACCTGTGTTGACTCGCTGAAGTGAAAGTGAAAAGTGAAAGTACGTAACCTCTTCCTGTACCGTTGGGTGAAGTGACAAGAACGGACCTCTTAGGGTCCCTACCCCCTCGGACCATCCGACGGCAGATACCCCAGCGTTTCTGAGCCTGTGTTGACTTCGCTGAATCGTCGTCATCGTCGTCGTCTCTCTTACACCTTTTTTCCCTTGGGAGGATGTGATAATCACCCTTACATTTAACCACGCCGGTGATACCTCTTTTCATACCTCCAAGGAATTTTTTGATTTTTGTCTTACGGAAGTTAAGTCCAGTCAAATCAGCGAGTCAGCACAGGCTGAGAGACACTGCGCTACTTAACGTCGTGCGCTCCGGCGGGACAAGTAGTGGTAGACAACCTCAAGTGAGTCTGATTGCAGGTAGCTCAGGCACTACGGTAGGTCGGTAGAGTAGGAGCCAGCAGGGGAAGAGGAGGACGGGGGTTAGGGAGGGTCGTAGTGTCTGAAAAGGTCACTTAGTTGAGAAGAGTACTCCATCGGTTTCATGACCTCAAAGTCGAAATCATAGTAAAGAAGGTTCTTTATGGTCCCGACTAGAGGAAGTCTTACCTGACTCACCTATAGGAACGTCAGGTTCCCTGAGAGTTCTCAGAAGAGGTTGTGGCGTCAAGTTTTCGTAGTTAAGAAGTCGCTAGTCGGAAGAAGTGTTAGGTTGAGAGTGTAGGTATGTACTGGTGACCTTTTTGGTATCGGAACTGATCTACCTAGAATCAGCCGTTTCGTTACAGAGACGAAAACTTATATGATAGGTCCAACCAGTATTGAAAAGAAGGTTCCTCATTCACAGAAAATTAAAGTACCGACGTTAGTGGTAGACGTCACTAAAACCTCGGGTTTTTTTATTTCAGACTGTGACAAAGGTGACAAAGGGGTAGATAAACGGTACTTCACTCCCCTGGCCTACGGTATTAGAAGCAAAAGACTTACAACTCGAAATTCGGTTGAAAAAGTGAGAGGAGAAAGTGAAAGTAGTTCTCCGAAAAATCAAGGAGAAGTGAAAGACGGTATTCCCACCACAGTAGACGTATAGACTCCAATAACTATAAAGAGGGCCGTTAGAACTAAGGTCGAACACGAAGAAGGTCAGGTCGCAAAGAGTACTACATGAGACGTATCTTCAATTTATTCGTCCCACTGTTATATGTCGGAACTGTATGAGGAAAAGGATAAACCTTGGTCAGACAACAAGGTACAGGTCAAGATTGACGACGATGGACTGGACGTAAGTCTATAGATTTCTCCGTCCAATCCACCAGACCATAAGGGTAGAGAAAGTCTTAAAAGGTGTCAAATAACACTAGGTGTGTCAGTTTCCGAAACCTTATCAGTTCTTTCGTCTTTATCTACAGAAAGACCTTGAGAGAACGAAAAAGGTACTAGGTCGCCTACAACCATTAAACTAGAGACCAAGGAGACGGAAAAGATTTAGGTCGAACTTGTAGTCCCTCAAGTGCCAAGTGCGTAACGACTTCGGACCGAACCTCTTAAAAGTCGTAATGAAATGATCGTACACTCTACTCACGTTAACACGTCATCAAACTCGTAAGAAACCGTAACGGAAAGAAACCCTTACCCTATTTTTGGCTGGAAAAGGTCAGGACACCGGTGACGACTCAAAAGGTTTAAACGACCGTATAACTCACGTCGTGCAAGTGTCGTAGTAGAAAGTCCTAAACTTTGTCGAGTTGACCTTAAGGTAGTGGAGGTGATCGAAACAAGTATCACTACGAAAGGTTCCGGGTGAACTGAAGTGTTAGGTCCTACAGACCGAGATCTAATCACTAGTGTAGTAGTACTAATAGACCCAGTACTTCTAAAAAAAACATGTCAAGAAGGTACATAAGAACGGTGGAGAAGAATTATAGAAGACGAAGAGAATCCAGGTATGGTAAAGACAGGAAATAGCTCGGGTAGGAACGTACTTTACAAGGGAACCATAGAGCTTAAAAGAACTTCTCTTGAGATCAGAAAGGGTAAGACAAGAAAGGGAGATAAAGAAACGTGACTAGCGACTTCTTTCGAAAAAATAGAGAAGAGTGATAAGAAACCTTGAGACGTAAGTCTGCGAATATAGAAAGGAAAAGAGGAAACGAAAAGCGAAGAGAAGAAAAGTGTCGATAAACATTCCGGAGGGGTCTGTCGGTAAAACGAAAAAAGGTAAAGAAAAGGTACCCCTACCAGAATTAAGGACAGAGGACATGTCACAGTGCTTGGAGTAAGGTATCAAGTAGTCCGTGAGATAGATAGTCTAGATCCGGGAATTTAGATAAAGAGTGAAGGTACGAAACTAAATCCAGTATGGACTTACCAGATCGCCAAAAGGGATGAAAGAAGTTGAATTCAGACTTAAACCATTATTCCTCAAGTACTAGACTCGGTGTCATTCGAGGACCAGAACAAAAACAACTGACATACCTCGAAGAGGTAGAAACGACGTATCTTATGTTAGTTAGACTAAAGCCACAACTGTTAGACCACTACAAGTACACATCTCAGTTGAGAACACAACAACCTTCTCCCACAAACGATACTGGTCACGTAAAAGAACCGTTTTGAGATAATCAGAAACGGGACGAAGTAAGGTGTAAGGTTCCGGTTTAAACGGACAATGAGGTCCATAAAGAACTGAAGGATGAAAACGTAAGGTCAGGGGATATTACTTTTCCTATTGAAAAAACCCACAATCAAGATTTTCCAGAACATCCAGAAGTACTTTGACAAGTTGAAGTCAAAGAAGTCGTAATGACCAACCCCGTATCTGAACCTATTGACACTATAACTTACCAAACGGAATCTCTGCTTGTCTCTAGTAAGACAGCAAAAACTCTAACATAGGTTCATGACGTAAAGCCTGAGAAAACAACTGGTACTACCGATGAGGTAAAGAAGACTCCCTAAGGACGGGTGTCATCATCTATATTACCAGTAGACTCAATTTAAGTGGGTAAGTCAGATAAAATCAAGCGACTAAGGATCTTACAGCTGCAGGTGGGAACGGAAGAGAACAAACTGGTGAAGGTTAAACGGAACTAAGTACCTGGATTGTAAGGTCCAAGGATACGTTATAACGAGAAATGACGGAGCCTGGAACGAAGATAGTGGTCAGTGTAGGTGTTGACCCATAACAAAAACGAAACCGAGGTAGGGAAGTAAGAAAGACCTCAATAAAGAGGTGACTAGAGGTCATCGTATAACCCGTAGATTACTGGACCCCTCAAGGAGAAAACCATAGGATAGTAAAACGGAAAAGTATGACAAGTACCCCAAGAGTTCCGTTCTTATGACTTCACCGAACGGTAAGGGAAGAGGTCACCTGGTGCGAGACAGTTTTACGGAATACTAGGTCGTTAGGGTGAGGATCCGCATATGTACCTCTATTGATTAGATTTTTCAATGTACGTGGGGTTATAAGTATCGTCGTCATAAATGTTATCGGTTCTCTACCTTCGTTGAATTTACAAGTAGTTGTCTACTTGTTATTTCTTCTACACCATATATATGTATTACGATGGGTCGGTCTTTTTTCTTACTTTATAACGGTAAACGTCGTTGTAACTACCTAGATCTTTAATAGTATGATTCACTTCAACTGAGTAACCTTTTCTGAAACTACGACCCTCCCTAACTCCCGTCCTCCTCTTCCCCTGCTGTCTCCTACTCTACCGACCTACCGTAGTGACTGAGCTACCTGCACTTAGACTCACTTGAGGTCCTCAACCACTACCTGTCCCTCCGGACCACACGACGCTAAGTACGCCAGCGTTTCTCAGTCTGTGCTGACTCACTTGATTTGACTTGCCTTACTTCAGTCTTTCTCATTCTGTCTATGATATACTATGGTGAAGATACACTTTAGATTTTATACTGTGTTTACTTAATTAAATACTTTGTCTTTCTGAACTTCTCTATCTTTTGTTTAAACGTCGATGGTATCCCCTTCCTCCTATCTCCTTCCTATTTAACGTCTATTTAAACCCTAATCATCTATGTTTGATGACATATATTTTATCTTTATGTTGTCCAGGATCATATATCGTCTCCTTAATGTAAGTTATAGGATATTATTTGGTGTTATTTTTTTATATATGTATGTATTAATTTAAGAAAACTCATGTGGTTTTTGATTATGTTGTGACATTTAGTTGATATGAAGCTAATTTTTTACTCTCACTCTGAGTCGTTTTTGTATACAAATACTGTACAAAAAAGGTCTTTAAAGTTTATATTCTCTTGATCGAAGTTTTTATCTAAAATCTAAACTTATTAAAAGTATTTATTTCAACAATCCGGTTTTAATTCTGTTTGTATCTCGGGACGTCCCAATAAGGACCATCGAGTCACCATTTCTTAGACGGACGGTTAAGTCCTCTGTACCCAAACTGGAGACTTAACCCTTCTAGGGTACCTCTTCCTTCACCGTTGGGTGAGGTTATAAGAACGGACCCTTTAGGGTACCTGTCTCTTCGGTCTACCCGATATCAGGTACCCCAGTGTTTTTCTCAGCCTGTCCTGAATCCTTGTTTTCGTTACTCTTGGAACGTGAATCAAACGTCCCCTTTTTTTAGATAATATCGTTACGTCTAGATCGGATGACCTTCGTTTACAAAGTTTAAAAAAGTTTCGCAACCAATTAGTTATAATGGTCTTTCAGTTGTGTTAGTACTGTTGTGACTATCTTCGATAAGACTAGTGCATTTTCTTATTCAAAATTAGTTGGTATATGACTAGTCTACTTTGTTAAACCAGATAAAGTCCGTGCGTAAAATTCACCCAGTGTTTAGTCTCGCAAAAATAACTTTCTCTTTGAACTGGAACGACTCAGTAGACTCTAGGTATCGGTTTCTTTTCTTCGACCTTTTTTTTTTTATCATTGTTATTGTTTAAGTGATAATACAGGTGTTGTATCATCCTTGAGAATGACAAATTATTTGTTTACTTTTGTTTTGAGACTTTCTTATATAATGTTTAGAGAGTTTTAAACTTATCAAGAATTGTTCACTTTTTTTTTATCTAATCTGATAGTCTAAACGTAACAATCTGACTTGATTTTGATGGTAAGTCATCTAAAACCGGGTTTTATACTCCCCTTTTTTGTTGTGGGTTGTTTGTAATGTTAGGTTGGTACTTTACTCGATAAGATCTTTTTACCAGACGTAAAGTACTGTCTGAATTTCATCTCGGATCTACAGAAAGGAGTCCGCAAGACATTTTTACCTAGAAAGAATTTCCTTTGATCTCTTCTACCTGAGATTCATACGGATTTCACATGTTAAGTTTCTTGAATAATTCGTAGAGGTGTACACGTCTGTCATTCTTTATGGTTCTTTATTTACTTTATTCACTTCACATTACATACTAAAGACAAGAGTTATTCGAATAGGATTTCAACTCTTCTAAGTTAATTATATACACTTTATTAGTTAATTAATAAAATTAATAATAATAGTGTTAATATACACTTTGTTTGACATATTCTAATTTCTTCCATCCCCAACCATTCACTACTGAATGACCCTTCTAGAGAAAATCAACCAGTCTACATTCAATCAGGAATGTTCTACCTGTTGACCAAAATTTAAAAAGTAGTCGATTGTTTAGTCTACACCCCATAGAGAAGTACCGACGAGGTCGTTTCACGTCGGCGACTAATATCCCCTGATCTTACATTTTCATCCTTCAGTTCTTTGTGGACTCCATTGTCCGTTTAAACCGTAACCTTATGTCTTACTTCGTCCCCTCTCCAATTATCTCAAAACGGTTCTCTTGCGTAACCAGTATCGTTTGTGAGAGGAGGTTTTTGTGGTCTCAGAATTCTGAGATGTGTACCTGTAGAGTCTACCAGTTGTGGCTTTGTCTGACTAATAGAAGAAACGTCGGTTTCTCCCTCTTCGAGGTATGTCAGTTGTTTTTGTTATGCCCCTCGACTGACACCGAGTCTAGTACTTGAGGAATAACGGTTTAAGTCTGACTTTAACTTCTTTCATCCCTTTTGGTGTTCTGGTAAGTCCATACCGGCTTTAGTTTAGGGAATGTTAATATGTCACCTTCACTCTTTATCTAAATTTCCTGATCTAGACTATCTATCTCACGGACTACTTGATACCTGCCTCCAAGCACTGTAACGTGACCTCTGTCCCTAGTTCTGGTAGGGGTACCTTTTCTTTACGTTTTTCGTTTTACCGACAGTCCCCTCCGGAATGTTTATCGACACTTTTCATCTCTTCACTTTTTGTTTCCTCTTTTCCTTTCTATGTTCTTAGCCTTACGTCTCAAGGTTTCTTATCG
Organism: Capra ibex; assembly: GCA_006410555.1. NCBI lineage: Eukaryota > Metazoa > Chordata > Mammalia > Artiodactyla > Bovidae > Capra > Capra ibex. The sequence continues at coordinate 17,800,571 of SJYO01007492.1, forward strand.
TTCTTCTCTATTCTTTCGGAAGGAGTTACTAGTTACGTTTCTTTATCTCCTTTTGTTGTCTTACCCTTTCTGATCTCTAGAGAAGTTCTTTTGATCTCTATGGTTCCCTTGTAAAGTGTGTTTCTACCCGAACTATTTCCTGTCTTTACCATACCTGGATTCTCTTCGTCTTCTATAATTCTTCTCCACCGTTCTTATGTGTCTTCTTGACATGTTTTTTCTAGAAGTGATGGGTCTATTAGTGCTACCACACTAGTGAGTAGATCTTGGTCTGTGGGACCTTACATTTCAGTTCACCTGAAATCCTTCGTAGTGATACTTATGTCGATCACCTCCACTACCTTAAGGTCAATTCGACAAAGTTTAGGACTTTCTACAACGACACTTTCACGATGTGAGTTATACGGTCGTTTAAACCTTTTGAGTCGTCACCGGTGTCCTGACCTTTTCCAGTTATAAGTAAGGTTAGGGTTTATTTCCGTTACGGTTTCTTACGAGTTTGATGGTGTGTTAACGTGAGTAGAGTGTGTGATTCTTTCATTACGAGTTTTAAGAGGTTCGGTCCGAAGTCGTTTTGTACTTGGTACTTGAAGGTCTACAAGTTCGACCTAAATCTTTTCCGTCTCCTTGGTCTCTAGTTTAACGGTTGTAGGTGACCTAGTACCTTTTTCGTTCTCTCAAGGTCTTTTTGTAGATAAAGACGAAAGAACGGTGTCGGAAAGTGACACACCTAGTGTTATTTGACACCTTTTAAGACTTTCTCTACCCTTATGGTCTAGTGTCCTGGACGGAGAACTCTTTAGATATACGTCCAGTCCTTCGTTGTCAATCTTGACCTGTACCTTGTTGTCTGACCAAGGTTTATCCTTTTCCTCATGTAGTTCCGACATATAACAGTGGGACAAATAAATTGAAGATACGTCTCATGTAGGACTCTTTGACCCGACCTTCTTCGTGTTCGACCTTAGTTCTAACGGCCCTCTTTATAGTTATTGGAGTCTATACGTCTACTATGGTGGGAATACCGCCTTTCCCTTCTCCTTGATTTTTTCGGAGAACTACTTTCACTTTCTCCTCTCACTTTTTCAACCGAATTTCGAGTTGTAGGTCTTCTTTTTCTAGTACCGTAGACTAGGGTAGTGAAGTACGGTTTATCTACCTCTTTGTCACCTTTGTCACAGTCTGAATTAAAACCCCCCGAGGTTTTAGTGACGTCTACCACTGACGTCGGTACTTTAATTTTCTGTGAATGAGGAACCTTCTTTTCAATACTGGTTGGATCTGTTGTATAAGTTTTCGTCTCTGTAATGGAACGGTTGTTTCCAGGTAGATCAGTTCCGATACCAAAAAGGACACCAGTACATACCTACACTCTCAACCTGACACTTCTTCCGACTAGCGACTTCTTAACTACGAAAACTTGACATCACAACCTCTTCTGAGAACTCTCAGGGAACCTGACGTTCCTCTAGGTTGGTCAGGTAGGATTTCCTCTAGTCAGGACCCACAAGAAACCTTCCTGACTACGATTTCGACTTTGAGGTTATGAAACCGGTGGACTACGCTTCTCAATTGAGTAACCTTTTCTAAGACTACGACCCTCCCTAACCCCCGTCGTCCTCTTCCCCTGCTGTCTCCTACTCTACCGACCTACCGTAGTGACTGAGCTACCTACACTCAGACTCACTTAAGGTCCTCAACCACTACCTGTCCCTCCGGACCGCACGACGCTAAGTACCCCAGTGTTTCTCGACCTGTACTGACTCGCTGGCTTGACTTGTTTAGTCTAATATGAAACAGGGAAAAAGTTAAATGATTTCACTACTGTATAAAAGATGAAAAGTTCTACACAACATTTCATTTATATATTTCGTTATCGTTTTATAAAGTCTAGTAAAGATATGGTGATTACAACTTCTTTTAGAATAAAGTTTCCTGTTAGGAAATCCAGAACTCTACCATACCATGAGAGTTTTCCGAGTTTGTCATTACCCTTCCCATCGAAATAATATAATAAATATACGTTAGGAGTACTTACTCTACGACTCAGAGAATAATGAAGCTCTGATTCCATAAAGAGATTGTATTTTACTATTTTTTAAAGGGTATAAATGGATGATTACAATTGATTTATATCTTAAACAGTCCAAAATATTTTTAAGAGATTTAAATTTGTAACGTTATCTATTATTCGAAAAGTCCAGACTAGTATAATGGATTGTTTCAGAGTATTTATTTTGTCTACTCAATATTTGTCAACTTGACTGTCTATTCATTCACTAATTTACTGTTTTATGTATACATCTTTACAAAGTTTAATTAAATATAATAAAGTTATTCAATTTTATATTTTTCATACATATACCTTGGTGATATCTGTTTTACTTAGTTAGTCTGAAGTTTCATCTTAAACTAATTTTAGTCATTTTTATCGATGATAAATGTCTCTTGAACACTATACACCGGTGACGACTCAAAAGGTTTAAACGACCGTATAACTCAGTCGTGAAAGTGTCGTAGTTGAAAGTCCTAAACTTTATCGAGTTGACCTTAAGGTAGTGGAGGTGATCGAAACAAGCATCACTACGAAAGATTCCGGGTGAGCTGAAGTGTAAGGTCCTACAGACCGAGATCCACTCACTAGTGTGGTAGTACTAATAGACCCATCACTTCTAGAAAAAACATGTCAAGAAGACACATAAGAACGGTGGAGAAGAATTATAGAAGGCGAAGACAATGCAGGTATGGTAAGACAGGAAATAGCTCGGGTAGAAACGTACTTTACAAGGGAACCATAGAGATTAAAAGAACTTCTCTAGAGGTCAGAAAGGGTAAGACAACAAAAGGAGATAAAGAAACGTAACTAGCGACTCCTTCCGAAAGAATAGAGAAGAACGATAAGAAACCTTGAGACGTAAGCCTACGAATATAGAAAGGAAAAGAGGAAACAAAAAGTGAAGAGAAGAAAAGTGTCGATAAACATTCCGGAGGGGACTGTCGGTAAAACGAAAAAACGTAAAGAAAAGGTACCCCTACCAGAACTAGGGACAGAGGACATGTTACAGTACTTGGAGACAGGTATCAAGTAGTCCGTGAGATAGATAGTCTAGATCAGGAAATTTAGATAAAGAGTGAAGGTGACATGTTAACCTTCCCTAAACTAAAGCCGGTATGGACTTACCAGAGTACCGAAAGGGATGAAAGAAGTTAAAGTCAGACTTTAACCGTTATTCTCAAGTACTAGACTCGGTGTCAGTCGAGGACCATGAAACCGGTGGAGTACACTTCTCAACTGAGTAACGTTTTCTGAGACTACGACCCTACCTAACCCCCGTCCTCCTCTTCCCCTACTGTCTCTTACTCTACCGACCTACCGTAGTGACTGAGTTACTTACACTTAGACTCACTTGAGGTCCTCAACCACTACCTGTCCCTCCGGACCGCACGACGTTAAGTACCCCAGTATTCTTAGCCTGTACTGACTTGCTGACTTGACTTGACTTGACTTGACACTACAAGTGACACTCTGTGACCGGATTCATAAAGTATGTCATAAAGTATTATGTGTAGACGGTGACTGTTGAGAAACAGTGAGGTTAGGGTTAAAGGAAAAGAAAGAGTTTATGAAGTGTCAAAATAGATTGAAGAGTCTTAGAATCTTTACGGTATTCATCCTTATATAGGTCCTTTGTGAGTTACCTTATGTGATCTACGTAAAATCCCAGAAATTCTTCAAGGGACTTTTTTGTTAGGTGGTACCAGTTTCTTTGTCTTTTTTGTTAGGATTCTCTCGTCCATGTTTTTAGGTACCGTAATACGGAAAGAGGGGTAACACTGAAAGAGAGATAACAATGGTCCATACAGACTTATGTCACTCTCGGTCGTTCCATATGACTTTTCTCCGGATTAGATCTTTATTTAGAATTTAAGTACAGGTAGGACACGGTGAATGACATACTAGAATTTCTTTCACTAAGGTACATGTGTCTCAATTTAAATTGGCCACCTGATGCGAAGAGTTGACTCATTGGAAAAGTCTCTGATGCTGGGAAGGATTGGGGGCAGGAGGAGAAGGGGACGACAGAGGATGAGATGGCTGAATGGCATCACTGACTCAATGGATGTGAGTTTGAGTGAACTCTGGGAGTTGGTGATGGACAGGGAGGCCTGACATGCTGCGATTCATGGGGTCGCAAAGAGTTGGACACGACTGAGTGAATGAACTGAACTGAATACCCTTGCATGTATATTCTAAAGCGGTTTTGTCCAAAGAGGTTTTCTGCAGTGTTGAAAATGTTCTACTATATCTGCACTGTCCACTGTGGTTGTTCCTAGCCACATGTAGTTATTGTGCCAGGGAAATTAAGGAATTGAATATTAATTTTAAAAAGTCACAAGTGACTATTGGCTACCATATTGGACAACACAACTCTAGATAATTTGATGAATCATTATCAGTTCATTTGTTTGCCCATTATACTGAGGCTTCTGTTTGTAGCTGTGCAGGTGGGTCTCTTAATGATGGGTCACTGACAGGTGTGAGTAAAGGTTAAAATCCAGCCTATATTTGGCTTGCCATTCATAACCTCAAAGTCGAAATCGTAGTAAGGAAGGTTTCTTGTGGGTCCTGACTAGAAGAAATCTTACCTGACCAACCTAGAGGAACGTCAGGTTCCCTGAGAGTTCTCAGAAGAGGTTGAGGTGTCAAGTTTTCGTAGTTAAGAAGTCGTGAGTCGAAAAAAGTGTCAGGTTGAGAGTGTAGGTATGTACTGGTGTCCTTTTTGGTATCGGAACTGATCTACCTGGAATCAGTCGTTTCATTACAGAGACGAAAACTTATACGGCAGATCCAACCAGTATTCAAAAGAAGGTTCCTCATTCACAGAAAATTAAAGTACCGACGTCAGTGGTAGACGTCACTAAAACCTCGGGTTTTTTATTTCAGATTGTGACAAAGGGGACAAAGGGGTAGATAAAGGGTACTTCACTATCCTGGCCTACGGTACTAGAAGCAAAAGACTTACAACTCGAAATTCGGTTGAAAAAGTGAGAGGAGAAAGTGAAAGTAGTTCTCCGAAAAATCAGGGAGAAGTGAAAGACGGTATTCCCACCACAGTAGACGTATAGACTCAAATAACTATAAAGAGGACCGTTAGAACTAAGGTCGGACACAAAGAAGGTCAGGTCACAAAGAGTACTACATGAGACGTATATTCAATTTATTTGTCCCACTGTTATATGTCGGAACTGGATAAGAAAAAGGATAAACCTTGGTCAGACAACAAGGTACAGGTCAAGATTGACGACGAAGGACTGGACGTAAGTCTAAAGAGTTCTCCGTCCAATCCACCAGACCGTAAGGGTAGAGAAAGTCTTAAAAGGTGTCAAATAACACTAGGTGTGTCAGTTTCCGAAACCGTATCAGTTCTTTCGTCTTTATCTACAAAAAGACCTTGAGAGAACGAAAAAGGTACTAGGTCGTCTACAACCGTTAAACTAGAGACCAAGGAGACGGAAAAGATTTTGGTCGAACTTGTAGTCCCTCAAGTGCCAAGTGTATAACGACTTCGGACCGAACCTCTTAAAACTCGTAATGAAATGATCGTACACTCTAACACGACATAAAACTAGTAAGAAACCGTGACGGAAAGAAACCCTAACCTTGCTTTTGACTGGAAAAGGTCAGGACACCGGTCACGACTCAAAAGGTTTAAACGACCGTATAACTCACATCGTGAAAGTGTCGTAATAGAAAGTCCTAAACTTTGTCGAATTGACCTTAAGGTAGTGGAGGCGATCGAAACAAGTATCACTACGAAAGGTTCCGGGTGAACTGAAGTGTAAGGTCCTACAGACCGAGATCTAATCACTAGTGTTGTAGTACTAATAGACCCGGTACTTCTAGAAAAACATGTCAAGAAGACACATAAGAACGGTGGAGAAGAATTATAGAAGACGAAAACAATCCAGGTATGGTAAAGACAGGAAATAGTTCGGGTAGAAACACACTTTACAAGGGAACCATAGAGATTAAAAGAACTTCTCTAGAGATCATAAAGGGTACGACAACATAAGGAGACAGAGAAACGTAACTAGCGACTCCTTCCGAAAGAATAGAGAAGAACGATAAGAAACCTTGAGACGTAAGTCTACGAATATAGACTTATTACTGGGATTCTCTTTCGAATTTAGATACCGGTCGGAGTCTCGTCCATAAAAATTAACCGGTCCACTCTCCTAGGGTAGATCTTAATAATACTTAACTATCTTGTCCTGACTTGTGAGTAGATTTTGCTTAAAGGATCGCCCATAGGTTAGTCTCGGGATTTCTTGTCTTTAGGTGGTTCCATTGGTTCTTCATTATCCGTGTCCATTAACCGGTGTTAGGTTGTTAACCTAACTCAAAATTTGATCGTATCTTAGTACAGGTACTATATTTTGTACACTAATTATCCGTATCCAGGTTCCTTAGTTCTTTTGTAATATTTACTAGTATTTTCAGTCTAGTCGTAGAACCCGTTCGACAGATGAAGACTACAGTAGAAGAAGAGTAGGATCACATCACGTCAAAGGACTATCTTTCCAGGAAGGTAGGTCGAACCTCTGTCAAGGAATTTAATACAGAAGAAGGTCAGAACTGACTTCTAGTACACACTCCGTAGACTAGGTTTAAAAAGACGTGAGGGGTTCCTCTGTGTACCCGCGTTCCCCGACGACGACCATGGTTTCGAGACCAAGGAGAACCTCAGGTCAACTTTCTTCCTTCAGGTGAGACCCAGGGAAGAACCAGTGGTATTCACAGTTGATTTTTTTCTACATGTTGGACTCTCGACGTTCAAAATAAAGCCCGTTTTCCTCCTGACGTCGGACCCTCCGTCGTAGAGTCTACTGAGACTCTCTGGCGGGGACCTTACTTTTGCCTGGCAAAGGTCAGGACACCGGTGACGACTCAAAAGGTTTAAACGACTGTATAACTTACGTCGTGAAAGTGTCGTAGTAGTAAGTCCTAAACTTTGTCAAGTTGACCCTAAGGTAGTGGAGGTGATTGAAACAAGCATCACTACGAAAGATTCCGGGTGAACTGAAGTGTAAGGTCCTAAAGACCGAGATCCACTCACTAGTGTGGTACTACTAATAGACCCAGCACTTCGAGAAAAAACATGTCAAGAAGACACATAAGAACGGTGGAAAAGAATTATAGAAGACGAAGACAATCCAGGTATGGTAAAGACAGGAAATAGTTCGGGTAGAAACGTACTTTGCAAGGGAACCAAATTTTATAATCATAACTTAAGAGATATACAGATAGATAGATAGATACTAGATGGAGTTAACAGATGTAAATATAGAACGTAAGGATTCTAATAATGTTTTCCGTAGACGTATCCCACCCTTGAAAAATTACTTTTTAATTTAAACCGTACTAAAATGACTTAGACGTCACTTGACACCTAGACTTCTTTAACCTTCTTTCCTCGTTCTCTATGTTTTTTTGCGTATCACTTCTTTACTAATAAACATCCTTGTAACTTTTTTTTCTTACGTTGTTTTAATGAGTTTCTTCTTTTATTAAAATTCAAATAATACCGTAGTTTTCAAAAATTGAATAAACATAATGAACGTTTCTTATACAGAATATTTCTATACATCCTTTCTGAGAAATTTTGTGTAAAACCCGTAAAGGAACTTTAGGATTTTTCCTATAATCTATCGTTTTGATACTTTGTATTTTTTCAAAGTAACGAAAATTAAATTACGAGGTATCGTGGTCTTTGTACTTCTAGTCAATTTCCTTCGAGTTACTCCTCTTTGTCTTTCTTTTTTTCTATAACTACATACTATTTTATAATTATGTATGTATACATATGACTTTGGGTCACTAAAAAAATTTCTGGTATTATTGATTTATTTTTATTTACCCCCCATGTTCGAAATTTCTTTTTCAAACCGTTGTTACATTCCCATATTGAACCTGTTTAGGTTACTATTTTTACTCCGTTGTAAATTCTCTTGCAATTTATCTAATGTTTTTGGTTATAAATAAAAGTTTACACCTTTATTTGAAAACGAAGTCGACTATTCACCGTTCTCGTTATGTATAATGACTCTTGACTTAAAAAAAATTCGGTTTCATAATTCTACTCAGAATCTTGTCTTTAGACCATGACTACTACGTCGTAAGATAAAAGAGAATTAAAACCAAGAGTATTCCGGCTATATAGTAGGAAAAATACTGGGATTATCTTATAGAGGTTTCTTTATTTAATTGTTCAAAGGAGGATCTTCCTTTATTGTACACACTACTACCTCAAGTAAGTCTTCTCTCAAGTGTGAATGAGGATGATAGGAGAGGTTGTAGGTGGAGGAGTAACTTAAGAAAACTGTAAAATAAAAATTTATGTATACCAAATTTAAAGATTCCCTTTTATATGACCTCATCTTTTTTCTTATTCGAACTATTTTTTATTCTTTTCATTTATATGTTCTTTGCAAAAAGAATTTGTAAATTTGGACATGTCTTTAGATACACTATATGACTCATGTAAACAAAAAATTATTTTATAAGGTATAGAGTCTCTAAGGTTTCTATAGTTTACTACACCATCAACGATATCTTTGATAAGAAAAAATTACTTTGTGTCTAATTTATTGACGTATTTTGTTTAAGTTTAAACTTTACGTTAATGATGAGATTTCGTATAAATGTATAAACTAAAATATTACCAATGTCTTTTATTCTATTTTATAATTCTTATGGAAAATGTACACGTTTTGGTTACCGTCAATGAATTAACGTTAAGACGGGGATTTATGTTATCACAACCCATATTACTTTAAGACAAAATATTATTTTTGAGTATGTTTGAGACATGGTAAGATGACGATGAACCTTTTTGATTAAACGTACGTCACTTTGTAAAGACTTTAAATAGTGAAACGTATGTACCACATTTAAGTCTTTCTCATATTTTCTGAGGGGTTTCCGGACAGTTGTAATCTAGTTATGATTCTTTTACTGGTCGCTCATTGGTGACTTCAGGGTGTCGTCTACTGAACTGTGTCGTCTGTTGTTTGAAGACGGATAAATCACGAAGGAGGATCGGAAGTCTCAGTTTCAGGTCTAAGGGCTACTAACATGTGCGGACAGAATAGTGAATGGTCACTTTATAGTACCTGTAACCTTATTTCTTCTAGTTCCAGATAGTAAATGTTCGATACTATAAAACTCGTTCTGAATTAGAAGGATTTGGACAATTTTTTTTTTTGGACGGAATGTTCTAGTGTCGTTCCTAATTATAAAACACATATTACGGGTCGTACCAAAGACGTGTATAGACCACGAGTGACGGACTGTCAACGATAACAACAATGATAATGACCATTCTGATAATGACAATGGTGATGATGACGGTGTTCAGGGTATTTGTATGATATTGTTGTTTCATTTCGGTACCTTTGGAAAAACTGAGAACGAAGAAAAAAATTTGTCCAGACATGTCAGAAGGGTTACCCACGTGACTCTCTGTCCCATTCCCCACGGTCGACAATGAGAAATTATCTTAATCGATATCTCTAGTGTACGAACCCGAGTAGAGTTAGAGGACGAATAGAAGACACCTATGTAATAACCTCTGTCCGAAGTAAAACCTTCTCGAGGGGTTTTATCTCGTTCGGTTGATTGTTGATGTTACCGAGAATTAAATTAATTTTAAAAATCAAAGTTAATCTCGTAAAACACGTAAGTAATAAATAAGTCTGTCCGAAAGGGACTGGTGGATATGGAAAGAACATACCTTGTATACGTATCGTGAAGAGGGGTACATAAAACATAACACCCTAATCCAACTAAAGTAATAACCGGGAATAATTACGAGAGAGAGAGAGAGTGAGAGAAATAGGAACGGAAAACGGTACGTAAGTATGAGAGTCGTTACACCGAACGAAATCTCTGAACTACATTTGTCTCCGAACTTTTCTGTGAAGACGTAAAGAGGATGGAGAAAACGAGGAGAAGGAAATAGTACTTTTCTTCAGGGTCGATCTACGAACTTTTAATCTTTGATGTGTTTCGTCTCAGTTCAACGGGGTCTGTAGAAATTCACACTAGTTCGTTCTGATCAGTTCTGGTCAGGTCTATTCGTCCTAGTGGACCATTTGGACTTCTGACACTTCTTTTTAATTCCGACGACAAAATTGAATGGTTCAAAACCTCCACCAACAAATCGTGATTGTCTGTTAACTATGGGTGTAATTTTTTAAAGCATGGACGAAAAATAGACGGTAATTACGGTCTCTTCGACTCCAACTTACCAAGATACTTCTGGATTTTCTGTAAGATCTTTATTGTGGTTTTTTTTTTCTACAGGAAAAGTAGTGTGCCTGGTCTTACGTTTTCATCTTTCAGTTCTCTATGGACCTCATTGTCCGTTCAAACCGTAACCTCATATTTTACTTAGTCCCGTTTCCGATTTTCTCAAAACGGTTCTCTTGTGTGTCTAGTTTCGTTTATGCAGAAGGTTGTTGTATTCTCTGTTGGGTATGTGTACCTGTAGTGATTTACCAGTTATTATTTTAGTGTGTAACTAATATAAGAAACCTCGGCTTCTATCTCATCACGATCTTTTTTTGTTCTGGTCCTTGACTGACACCTAGTGTAGTATTCGAGGAATAAAGTTTTAAGTGTTAATTCTACTTCTTTGATATCTTTTTGTGATTTGGTAAGTCCATACTGGTTTTGTTTAGGGGATACTAATTTGTCACCTCCACTGTTTATCTAAGTTCACTAATATGGACATCTCTCTCACGGACTTGTTGATACCTACCTCAAAGTTTTGTGACGTGTCCTCCGTCCCTTGTTTTGGTAGGGTTTCTTTTTCTTTAAGTTCTTCCGTTTTGTCGACTGTCTCCTTCGGAATGTTTATCGATTCTCTTCTCTTCACTTTCCATCTCCTCTTTCCGTTTCTATATGCGTTGACTTACGTCTCAAGGACTTTTATCGTTCCTCTTTATTCTTTCAGAAAAAATAAAAAAAAATAAAAAAAAAATAAAAAAAAAATTAAAATTTTAGAAATTAAGAATGTACGCAAGGGTTTGTACTTGGGGGGAGGGTGGAGGGAGGGGTATTGTAGAGAGACCCAGTAGGGGTACGTGGTCGAGGTTCGTACGACATAGGACGTAGTCTGTATCTGACCGCTAAGTTAAGAATGTACTATCATATGTACAATCTTACAGTAAGAGGGTTTAGTAGGGTGGGAGAGGGAGAGGGAGACTCAGGTTTTAATAATGAAATGTTATAACATAACCAATGTTACGTTTCTATATCTCCTTTTGTTATCTTATCCTTTCTGATCTCAAGAGAAGTTCTTTTAACCTCTATGGTTCCCTTGTAAAGTACATTTCTACCCGAGTTATTTCTTGTCTTTACCATTCCTGGATTGTCTTTGTCTTCTCTAATTCTTCTCCACCGCTCTTATGTGTCTTGATATGTTTTTTCCAGAATTACTGGACTCATTGGTTTTACCACACCAGTGATTGGATCTCGGTTTGTAGGACCTCATACTTCAGTTCACCCTGAATCCTTCATAATGACACTTGTTTCGATCACCTCCACTACCTTAAGGTCTACTAGATAAAGTTTATGATCCCTGAAGGGACCACCGAGTCTACCATTTCGTAGGCGGATGTTACGTCCTCTGGGCCCAAGTTAGGGACCCAACCCTTCTTGAGGACCTCTTCCTTTACCGTTGGGTGAGGTCATGAGAACGGACCTCTTAGGGTACCTGCCTCCTCGGACCATCCGATGTAGGTACCACAGCGTTTCTCAGCCTGTGCTGACTCACTGAAGTGAAAGAAAGTGAAATAAAGTTTATGATTTTCTACTACGACAATTCCACGACGTGATTCATACATTTGTTTATACCTTTTGAGTCGACACCGGTGTCCGGACCTTTTCCAGTCAAAAGTAAGGTTAGGGTTTCTTCGCGTTACATTTATTCCAAGTTTGATGACATGTCAACGTGAGTAAAGCGTACGATCGTTTCTTTACGAGTTTAGGAAGTTCGATCCTAAATTATCATGTACTTGACTCTTTAAGATCTACATGTTCTACGTAAATCTTTTCCGTCTCCTTGGTCTCTAGTTTAACGGTTGTAGACGACCTAGTGTCTTTTGTCGTTCCCTTAAGGTCTCTTAATAGATGATGACGAGGTAACTGTTACGATTTCGGAAACTGACACACTTAGTGTTGTTTAACACCCTTTAAGAGTCTCTTTACCCTTGTGATCTGTTGGAATGACTGGAGGGCTCTTTGGATAAACGTCCAGTTCTTCGTTGTCGATCTTGGTCTGTTCCTTGTTACCTGATCAAGTTTTGACCTTTTCCTCATGTAGTTCCGACATATAACAGTGGAATGAATATCTCATGTAGTACACTTTACGGTCCGGCCTACTTAGTGTTCGACCTTAGTTCTTACGGTCCTCTTTATAGTTGTTGGGTGAATACGTCTACTATGGTTAGATTACCGTCTTTCGCTTCGTATTGATTTTTCGGAGAACTACTCCTACTTTCTGACCTTTTCGATCGAATTTTGAGTCGTAAGTTTTTTGATTCTAGTACCACAGGTCAGGGTAGTGAAGTACGTTTAGTTACCCCTTTGTTACCTTTATCACTGTCCGAAATAAAAGAACCCGAGGTTTTAGTGACGTCTACCACTGACGACGGTACTTTAATTTTCTGTGAACGAGGAACTTTGTTTTCGATACTGGTTAGATCTGTCGTACAATTTTTCGTCTCTGTAATTAAACGGTTGTTTCCAGATTAGTTTCGATACCAAAAAGGTCATCAGTACATGTCTACACTCTTAACCTAGTTTTTCTTACATATGGACACCGGTTAAGTACAACTACATACCGTTTTTGGTTGTGTTATAACATTTTATTGATAGGAGATTAATTTATTTAAAAAAATTTTTCTCTTCGGACTCTTGGTTTATTAAGTACGAAAGTTTGACACCACGACCTCTTCTGAGAACTCTCAAGGAATCTGTTGTTCTAGTTTGGTTAGTTAGGACTTCCTTCAGTTTGGATTTACAAGTGACTTCCCTGACTTCGACTTCGAATTCGAGGTTATAAAACCGGGGGACTAAACTTCTGGGTTGAGTAACCCTTTTTGGGACTACGACCCTTTCTAACTTCCCTTCTCCTCTTCCCCTGTTTTCTCTTACTTTCCCAACCCACCGTAGTGACCTGTTCTCAAAATCGTTTGAGGTCCTCTTACACTTCCTGTCCCTTCGGACTACACAACGTCAGGTACCCCAGTGTTTCTCAACCTGTACTGAATGGTTGACTTGTTGTTGTTGAAATAGACGGTTGGGGTGATCTTACACTGAAAGGACTAACGTTCTGGGTACAGACAATATAACTCGTGACATGTAACTCCGATCTTACGACGGATCTTTTATTTTCTACGAGTGTATAAACTATTTATAAAGAAATTTTTCTTTTGTAATAATGTACTTTCCATAGCACAGAAAACTTCTGTAATACCTAATACACTTGTGTTATACTGTTCGATGAAAATAAATAAATAAACCGACGATGCCCAGAATCAACACCGTGTACCCTATAAGTTAAAAGCAACACCGTACACCCTAGACATCAACGTCGTCCACTTGAGAATCAAACTCGAACACCCTAGATCAAGGGACTGGTCCCTAACTTGGATGCGTCCCAGGGGTCGAAGAACTTGTTCCTAAGAAGGGTGACCCGGTCCCTTCAGGGTGTAGAACGAAAATACATGACCAGATTAGATCTTCATTAACGACTACAACAAATAAGTGAGTTAGTGCATGCTGAGAAAACACTGGGGTATCTGATATCTGACAGCCTTTTCCTTTACCGTTGGGTAAGGTCATAAAAACGGACCTCTTAGGACACCTGTCTCCTCGGACCACGCGAGGACAGCTACCCCAGTGTGTCTCAGTCTGTGTTGACTTCGTTGAATAGTACGTACGTACGTGACCTCTTCCTTTACCGTTGGGTGAGGTCATAAGAACGGACCTCTTAGGGTCCCTGTCTCCTCGGACCACCCGACGGTAGATACCCCAGTGTGTCTCAGCCTGTACTGACTTCGTTGAATCGTCATCGTCGTCGTCTGACATCTGACGTTCCAGGGAGACAGGTACCCTAAAAGGTTGTTCTAATGGTCTTACCCAACGGTAAAGGATCGGATCCCCTAGAAGGGTTGGGTCCCTAATTTGGGTGTAGAGACATAGAGGACGTGACGTCCACCTAAGAAATGGTGACTCGGTCGCCCCTTCGGGTGTCTTTATTAATCCCTCAATTTTACAAATAGATATTTTATTGATGAAATCTGTCTATAAATCATAGGATTATTTTTGTCTTTATTTCACATTTTTAGGTTCTTCCCTTTGATAGAGATTATCCTTGTCGTCATACTCCGGGTAAAAAGAGTAGAAACATTAAGTTCTTTTGACAGGAGTACCTTTAGGAGTCGGTAAAAGACTAAGCAATTCTCTTGTTATAGAGTATACTTTCTCGACAAATTTTTTAAGTATTGTTTTGTAGAGGTCTGAGTGAATTTAAGTCCGATGTTTTACCGTAGTCATAGTGTTTGGTAATATTATTGAAGTCTGTTCAGGAATATGATACAAAAAGAAAAGTAGTATTTGTGCGTGTCTCAAAATTTTATGACTATATGTCGAGGCGAGAAGAGGTGGGGACTAGGGTCAGGAGAAGATTGGTAAAGACAGAAATAAAGAAGATCTGATATAGGTGGCATAGAGATTTATCATATATATATATATAGTTAAAGAACAGTTAAGTCCTGTATTTACCACTAAAGACATTTTCTAATCCGAAATCGAGTGTATATGGAAAGTGGTTATTAAAAAATATTAATATCCTATCGAAATATTCGAATTTATAAAATATTTGTGCATAGACATATAAAAAAATTGTGATCAGAGAAAGATTTGAGAGAAGTGACAGCATACTTCTATAAAAACAGGTATCAGAAGACAGCAAGAAATTAGGTGAAGTGGTGTAAGGAAGAAGGTATTTGATTTAGGACTGTCAATCAAAATATAAGAAGAAGATATATTAAAAGATATTTGTATTAATCAAAGGTACGAGACAGATTTTTGACTAATAATTAGTTGTGGTAAACTTTCTCTTTTTGTAAAGTGATGTACTGATCTACCATATAATACTATCGTAAAGAAAAAAAATACCTAGGTTACAGTATTGAGTATCTAGTAAACTTCTTATAAGAAACGTAGTACCGTTTTACATGAGAGAAAAGAGTATGAGATAGTTGAAGAAATTTGATATGATATAAAATAAAGTATAAAATTTTTACATAAACACAAGATAAAAGAAAAAAGGATAACAAAAATATATCGAAGGATAAAAAAGAATGATTGTTTACTTATCCATAGAAGTCGTAGATAACGTATCCTTGTGAAAAAAAAGGAGATCTCCATAAGAAGGTTCTTAGTAGACAGAAACGTGCGATTACACCTAACGACGTAAAGGATTCGTAAGACGGATCGGTAGTTGAATACTAAAAGGAAGTGATAGGTGTCCCTAACCTAGGTGAAAAGAGAAGGAAGTATAAGAGGAATTAAAACGAGTACATATAGAGGTTCGATGAACGACTCTGTCCTTCAGAGTCTCTATGTTTAAGGTTAAATGATGTACAGATTTGTACTGGAAAAATAAATTGACTTTTTAACCGACCTGTATCCTAAGATCCAACTGTTATTAAAGAAAGTCTTGTAGTTTCCGTAATAAGGTGAAGAAAGACCAGTTTCGTATACTTGTCTTAAAGTAAAGTCCTGAAGAGACCACCTGTCACTTTATCTTAGTCGGATAGTTAAGTCCACTGTGACCAAAGTAGGGACCAGACCTTTCTAAGGTGTACGAAACCTCGTTGATCTGTGACACCCGGTGTTGATGACCCGGGAGTGAGGTCTCGGGTTTACGACGTTGATGACTGTGGTGTATACCGTAGGTGACTTCGGATACTTGGATCTCGGTCACGAGTTGTTGTTCTCTTCGGTGGTGTTACTCTTCGGTTTTGTGGTGTTGTTTGTCATCTAGGGTGAATGGTGTTGACCTCTTTTGGGAGTGTTTCGGTACTTCTGAGTCAAGTTTGTTATTTATTTATTTATAAAAAGAAACTTTAATTAAAGTCACGAGGAATACCATCTGTTTTAACCTTTTGGATTTGCGAGTAGTTGTCTCCCTTTAATTCATTCAACATATAGATATGTCGTCTCATAAGTCAGTATTTTGTAGTGTTGTTACACTGTTATACTCTTCTATAAGTGTTATTGATGTATTCACAAAAGAATTTTGACCAATGATTTTTGTATAAAATCGAGTTTATATTTGTCTTTATGTGTAACAAATGTGTGTATGTTTATGTGTACGGACTATACATACACTTTTCTTTACCTTCGATGTGTGGTTTTATAATTACCACCAATGTGACCTCTTTTATATAAATACCCAATAAGAAAAAGTAGGTAATAACAAGTTAGTGGTTCAGGACAGACTGAGAAACGTTAGGGTACCTGACGTCGTACGGTCCGAAGGGACAGGAAGTGATCGAGGTCAAACGAGTTTGAGTTCAGGTAAATCAGTTGCTACGGTAGGTTGGTAGAGTAAGAGACAGTAGGGGAAGAGCAGTTAGAAAGGGTCGTAGTCCCAGAAAAGGTCAATCAGTCAAGAAGGGTAGTCTACCGGTTTCATAACCTCGAAGTCGAAGTCATCATCAGGAAGGTTACTTATAATTCCAAACTGAAGGAAGTCCTAACTGACAAAACTAGAGGAACGACAGGTTCTCTGAGAGTTCTCAGAAGAGGTCTTGGTGTTAAACTTTCGTAGTCAAGAAGTAGTGAGTCGTAAGAAATACCAGGTCGAGTGTGTAGGTATGTACTGATGACCTTTTTGGTATCGAAACTGATATACACGGAAAAAGTCGTTTCACTACAGAGACGGAAAATTATGTGATAGATCCACACAGTATCCGAAAGAAGATTCCTCGTTCGCAGAAAATTAAGTACCGATGTCAGTCATAGGTGTCACTAAAACCTTGGGTTCTTCTATTTCAGATATTGACAAAGGTAACAAAGGGGTAGATAAACGGTACTTCACTACCTTGGTCTACGGTAATAGAATCAAAAAACTTACAACTCAAAATTCAGTCGAAAAAGTGAGAGAAGAAAGTGAGAGTAGTTCTCCGAGAACACAACGAGAAGTGTAAGACGGTAATCTCCCCATAGTATTTATAGACTCCAACA
This sequence comes from Capra ibex, assembly GCA_006410555.1. Lineage (NCBI taxonomy): Eukaryota > Metazoa > Chordata > Mammalia > Artiodactyla > Bovidae > Capra > Capra ibex. Next base: position 17,817,897 of record SJYO01007492.1, read on the forward strand.
ACTATAAAGAGGGCCGTTAGAACTACGGTCGAACACGAAGTAGGTCAGACCGTAAAACGTACTACATGAGACGTATCTTAATATGTCTCACTGTTATATATTAGAAAGGTTTAAAACTTGGTACGGTAACAAGGTACAGGCCAAGATTGACAACACAGACTTAGACATATGTCCAAAGAGTCCTCTGTCCATTCTACCAGACTATAAGGGTAGAGAAATTCTTAAAAGGTGTCAAACAACACTACGTGTGTCAGTTTCCGAAATCGTGACAGTTACTTCGTCTACAAAGAGATCTTGAGAGAACGAAAAGGATACTACTCGCCTACAACTGTTAAACTAGAGACCGAGGAGACGGAAAAGATTTAGGTCGAACATATAGACTTTCAAGAGTCATGTGAATGATGATTTTGGATCGAACTTCCTAAAACTCGTAATGAAACGATCGTACACTTTACTATTGTTAACACACCACAAACTTGTAAGGAGACGTAACGTAAAGAAACCCTAACCTTATTTTTGACTGGAAAAGGTCAGGACACGGGTGACAAAAGGTTTAAACAACTGTATGAATTACGTCGTGGAATTGTCGTAGTAGAAAATCATAAACTTTATCTAGTAGACCTTAAGGTAGTGGAGGTGATCGAAACAAGTGTGTATCGAAGGATTCAGGGTGAATCAGGGTGAATTGAAGTGTGAGGTCCTACAGACCGAGATCCACTCACTGTGACAGTAACAATGGGTCCAGTAATTCTGGAAATAACATATCAAGAAGACACATAAGAACGGTGGAGAAGAATTAGAGAAGACAAAGACAATCTAGGAACGACAAAGACAAGAAATAACACAGACAGAAACATACTTTACAAGGAACCACAGAGATTAAAAGAACTTCTCTAGAGATCAGAAAGGGTAAGATAACAAAAGAAGACATAGAAATGTAACGAGTGAATTCTTCCGAAAGAATAGAGAGGAACGATAAGAGGTCTTGAGACGTAAGTCAACCCATATAGAAAGGGAAAGAGGAAATGGAAAGTGAAGGGAAGAAGGAGTCGATAAACATTCCGGAGGAGTCTGTTGGTGAAACGGAAGAACGTAAAGAAAAAGAAACCCTATCAAAACCAGTGGCGGAGGACATGTTACAATGTTTGGTGGTAGGTATCAAGAACTCTGTGAGATAGTCTAGATTAGGGAACTTAGATAAGTAGTGGAGACGACATATTAGTATTCCCTAAACTAAATCTAGTATGACCTTACCGGATTACCAAAAGGGATGAAAGAAGTTGAATTCTAACTTAAAACGTTATTCCTCGAGTACTAGACTCTGTGTCAGTCCATGTACAGAACGAAGCCGACTGATTTACATACACTTAATATTTTTCGTCTTTTTTTATCGTGTGTTATCTCCGAAAAAAGAAATAAAAACCATTTTTATGTATTATAAATGGTACATTGGACAAAATTCACTTGTGAAGTCAGCACGATTCATATAAGTGTCTTGACACTTTCTAGAGTTCTTGAAAAAGTAGCACGTATTTACTTTCAAATAGACACGGGTCACTTGTTGATGAGAGGAAAAAGAGGTAATGTACCGGAGACCATCGGTGGTAAAATAAAAGACAAAGGTACTTAAACTCATGAAACTTATGGAATATATTCACCTTAGTATATCCTTAACGGAAAAACATTGACCGAATGAAGTGAATCCCATTACAGAAGTACCAAGTAGGTACGACACCGTGCACAAATCTAAAGGAAGTTCTGAATTACGATAAGACAACACAAATACATGGGGTAAAACAAATCGGTAAGTACCCGTAAACCTAACTAAGGTGGACAACCGATGACACTTATTACCACGATACTTCTACCCATACGTTTTTAGAGAAGTTGTCAGAGGAAAGTTAAGAAAACCTACTTATTTGTCTTCGAAAAATTTGATAAGAGAATTGATTGGATGGTCTGTTTAACTGTAAGAAGTATAGGAGACATTCTGTAAGATAGGATAAGGTAACGTCTAATCGACGAGTTCCGATTCTCCGATTAGAGAAACCAAAGATAGTAAGTTCAATATAACAAACATTCTTCAGACAAAATAGGTTATTATTCTGGTAAATACAGTCAACGTGAACAATAACATGAAATTAATTTATAAACAACAACAAGTTAGTGGGTCAGTACAGGTTCCTCTTCCGTTACCGTGGGGTGAGGTCATGAGAACGGACCTTTTAGGGAACCTACCTCCTCGGACCATCCGAGGTCAGGTACCCCAGCGATTCTCAGCCCGTGCTGACTCGTTGAAGTGAAAATGAAAAGTGAAAGTACGTGACCTCTTCCTTTACCGTTGGGTGAGATCATGAGAACGGACCTCTTAGGGTCACTGTCTCCTCGGATCACCCGACGGTAGATGTCCCAGCGTGTTTCAACCTGTGCTGACTTCTCTGAATCGTCGTCGTCGTCAGTACAGGCTTAGAAATTCTGGGGTACTTGACGTCGTACGGTCTAGAGAGACAGGGAGTGGTAGAGGACTTCGAACGAGTTCAAGTAACGTATCAGATGTAATCAATTTACGATTTATTATACATAAGTATAAATAAATTACATAACTTATAAATAAATTATATTTACACATAAATATAATTTATAAACAACAAACTAATTTGTAATAAATAATGTGAAATTAATTTATAAGGTGTCTCACGACTTAATATTTTCACTTTTCACTCTCACTTCACTTTTACGATCGACGAGTGAGTACAGGTTGAGAAACGTTAGGGTAACTAATATCCGGGGGTCCGAGGGGACAGGTAGCTTAAGAGGTCCGTCATTATGACCTCACCCAACGATAGGGGAAGATGTCACCTAGAAGGGTCGGACCATCTAAGAAATGGTAGACTCGGTGTTCCGTTCGGGTATTTACACTTTCCTTCTATAAATATATCTTTATATCAACTTACAAACACCTTTGAAATTCTTCCACTTCTGTTCATGAATTTTTTGATAACAACTTAATTCATGTTTTATATGTTGGTATTTTATGAATTTTAGTATTTTTAGATCTTCCTAAGAAATGTGTCGAATAAAATATTCCCAGAAATTTAAGAGTGAGTTGAAACTTCTGTCGTTTGAACCTTTTACGTCTGTTATATAATACGTTTATATGTAAGAAAAGAAGACCGAAGTCTTTTCGTAAGAAAAAAATAAAATATGTTAAAATTTTGAACTGTGGGGTAAATGTTAATAATACTTTATAGTTGGTATAAAAAACACGACATGTTTTATAGGAACAACGGAGAGAATCAATCAATCAAGCAAGTCAGTGAGTAAGCACAGACTGAGAAACGTTGGGGTGTCTGACGTTGTGTGGTCCGGAGGAACAGGTAGTGGTTGAGGGCCCAAGAGGAGTTTGTGTACAAGTAGTTGATTCTACCTACCTGACGGTAGGGGTTCGTAGAGTAGGAGACAGTAGGGGAAGAGGAGGACGGAAGTTAGAAAGGGTCGTAGTCACAGAAAAGGTCACTCAGTCAAGAAGTGTAGTCCACCGGTTTCTTAACCTCGAAGTCGAAGTCGTAGTCAGGAAGGTTTCTTATAAGTCCTGACTAGAGGAAATCCTAACTGACCAACCTAGAGGAACGTCAGGTCCTCTAAGAGTTCTTCGACGAGGTTGTGGTGTCAAGTTTTCGTAGTTAAGAAACCGCGAGTCGAAAGAAATACCAGATTGAGAGTGTAGGGATGTACTGATGACCTTTTTGGTATCGAAACGGATATACCTGTAAACAGCCGTCTCATTACAGAGACGAAAAATTATACGACAGATCCAACCAGTATCGAAAAGAATGTTCCTCGTTCGTAGAAAATTAAAGTGCAACCGTCAGTGGTAGACCTCATTAAAACCTCGGGTTCTTTTATTTTAGGCAGCGACAAAGGTGACAAAAGGGGTACATAAAAGGCACTTCACTACCCTGGTCTACGGTACTAGAAGTAATGTACAAGAAGTTCATCGGATAGAATGTGGGATATCAAACGTGGAGGGTAAAGGGGTCGGGATATAACGAATATGACCGAGGAAAGGGGTGAACGATGATGATAATCAAGAGAGATGGACACAGTGTAAGTGATCAAACAACATCACAAATCTAAGGTGTATATTCACTATATTATGTCATAAACAGACCGAAACTGTGTACAGTGAATCGTATTACGGGAGGTTCAGTTAGGTACAACGACGTTCCCCGTTTTGAAGTAGTAAAAATACCTACTCATCATAAGGTAAAATATATATACGGTGAGTAAATAAGTAATTAGACAACTACGTATGAATCCAATGAACTTATAGAACTGTTAACATTTCTTACGACGATACTTGTAACCCCACGTACTTGGGAAATTTTAATCACGAAAACAAAGTAAGGGTTATATATAGTTCTTTACCTTAAGGACCCAGTATATCATCGAGATAAAAATCAAAAAACTCTTTGAAGGTTCGACAAAAGGTGTCACCGATTTGGTTAAATTTGAGATTAGTTGTCAAAAACTCCCTAGGGAAAAAAGGTTTAGGAACTGTTGTAAAAAAAACATACACAAGAAAAACTATCGACAAGACTGTCCACACTCCACTATTAAGAAACACCAAAACTAAACGTGAAGAGACTACTAATCGTTACAACTCGTCGAAAAATACACAAACAACCAGTAGACGTAAAGGAGAAACCTTTTTATGTATAATCCAAGAAGATGGGTAAAAAATTTAACCCTAAAAAGAGAAAACTTAACATAGTATATACGACTTAAGTCAAGTCAAGTCAACGAGTCAGTAGAGACTGAGAAACACTGGGATACCTCACGTCGTGTGGTCCGAAGGGAAAGGAAGTGGTAGAGGACCTCAAACGAGTTTGAGTACAGGTAACTAACTCAACCACTATAGTAGGTTAGTGAAGTAGGAGACAGTCGGGAAAGAGGAGAACGGAGTTAGAAGGGGTCGTACTCCCAGAAAAGTTTACTTAGTCAAGAAGTGTAGTCCACTGGTTTCATAACCTCGAAGCCGAAGTCGTAGTCAGGAAGGTTACTTATAAGTCCTGACTAAAGGAAATCCTACCTTAACTACGAAAACTTGTGGTGTCAAGTTTGGTAGTTAAGAAGTCGCGAGTCGAAAGAAATACCAGGTTGAAAGTGTACTGATGATCTTTTTGGTATCGAAACGGATATACCTGGAAACAGTCGTCTCTTTACAGAGACGAAAAATTATACAACAGATCCAACCAGTATCGAAAAGAAGGTTCCTCGTTCGCAGAAAATTAAAGTACTGACGTCAGTGGTGACGTCACTAAAACCTCGGGTTCTTTTATTTCAGAGAGTGAGAAAGGTGACATCGGGGAAACTAAACGGTACTTCACTACCCTGGTCTACGGTACTAGAATTCAAAAAACTTACAACTCAAAGTTCGGTCGAAAAAGTGAGAGGAGAAAGTGAAAGTAATTCTTCCCCCAAGTCCTACCCCTTGTGTACATGTGGGTACCGCCTAAGTACAGTTACATACCGTTTTTGGTGATGTTATAACATTTCATTAATCGGAGGTTTTTTATTTAATTAAAAAGAAAATTTTTTTTCTCCGAGAAGTCAGGGAAAAGTGAAAGGTGGTATTACCACCACAGTAGACGCATAGACTCTAATAACTATAAAGAAGGTCTTTAGAACTAAGACCGAACACGAAGTAGGTTAGACCGTAAAGTGTACTACATGCTCAGAAGGGACCACCGAGTCTACCATTTCGCAGACGGACGTTACGCCCTCTGGACCCAAACTAGGGACCCAACCCTTCTAGAGGACCTCTTCCTTTGTCGTTGGGTGAGGTCATGAGAACGGACCTTTTAGGGTGCCTACCTCCTCGGACCATCCGATGTCAGGTACCCCAGTGTTTCTCAGTCTGTGCTGACTCACTGAAGTGAAAGTGAGACGTATATCCAATTTATTTGTCTCACTGTTATATGTCGAAACCGTATGAGGAAAGAGTTAAACCTTGGTCAGGTAACAAAGTACAGGTCAAGATTGATAACGAAGAACTGGACGTATGTCCAAAGAGTCCTCCGTCAAGTCCTCCAGATCATAAGGATAGAGAAATTCTTAAAAGGTGTCAAAAAACCTTAAACAACCTATAACTAGGTAATTATAAGTATAGTAAACGTTTATAAAAGAAGTAAGTCCTCCAAAAGAAAAGTAAACCGACTTCCTCAAAGGAAATGACATGTTTATCTAAAATTAATTCAGAGTAAACAAATAAAAACGATAATAAAGGTAATGAGATCATCTGTCTAGGTTTTTATAACGACACTAACTACAGTTTCTCAAAAGATACAAAAGGAGAGCTAAAAAATATCATAGATAGAATGTACATCCGGAAATTAGGTAAAACTCCAGGAAAAACGTATACTACAATCTCTTAAAATTTTTGGAACGTAAACATGAGAGGATAGGGGGTACTAATGACAAAAAGTATAGTATAAAATGTAGAGTGTAGTGACGAATAAAACCTATGTCTACTAAAACGATGAAAACAGAAAATTGGAGGGATGATCAAATACACACCTACTAAAGGATGTAAATCACATATAAACGGAAATGACCGTTCGAAAAAGTAAAACATTAAAAGAACAAAGATCAACATCGGAAAAAAGTGACTCTTTTCAGGGAAATTGTCAACAATATTCCAATCAAACAACCACAACTTGAGAAACTAGAAAACAAACCGATATTTCGAAAACTAAAGAAGTAGTTTAAATTTATTTTCGGATCTTCCCATCTCATAAGAACCAACATCAAAAAAGAGAAAGTAGTGAAGTTTATGTAGTAAGATGAGGGAAGATCGGACGTTTCGAAGACGAATTTTATAGTCGACTATGGGAATACCCTCAAAGGAATGTGTAATAAATAACGAGAAGGGAACCACGAAAATTATAAAAGAGAAATAGAAATTAAAAACAGTGAAATTAATGTTACACAGAATCACACAAGGGGAAACTGAATACCATACGAGACACGAAGGACCTGAGTCCGATCACAAAGGAAAAGGTCCAATCCCTTTAAAAGTCGATAATACAAAAGTTTATAACTATAACAGGTTCTCCAGAGAATTTGACAGTAAAGAAAAGTAAGTAAAAAAAGACGAGTCACCTTCACTAAAGGTAATCAGACAGAAGGTCGAGTGACCAAGTAAGAAGACATAGTAAATCAGATGATGACTAAGAAAGACCATATAAAAAAAGTAAAATCAATAACATAAGAAGTAGAGACAAACCAACAGGAAATATAAAAGAGAAACAATTTTGAAGATTTAATAGTGAGATAGGTAGATAAGAAAAGGACTCAAGAAACTAGTAGAAATACCAGTAATGAGTCTTAAAAAAGAGTCCATCTGACGGATAGAGGTGAAGTGAATCAATAAGAAGACCTCAAAATGGAACAGGGAAACAGACCTTTTCCAAAGAGACAGTAGAATAAAACAGATTCGACGATAAATATAAAAATACATACATTATCCAATCAATGCAACCTTCTTGTCAATACAATGGAACAATACAATAAATACAATATAATGGATTAATACAATAAATCGATACAATAGATCATTGAAACCTTCTTTTCGATACGGTTTGGATCTGTCGTATAATTTTTCGTCTCTGTAGTAAAACGGCTGTTTTCAGGTATATCAGTTCCAATACCAAAAAGGTCATCAGTACATACCTACACTCTTGACCTCGTATTTCTTCTGACTCGTGACTTTTTAACTATGAAAGTTTGACAGTACGACCTCTTCTGAGAACTTTCAGGGAACCTGTCGTTCCTCTAGGTTGGTCAGTTAAGATTTCCTTTAGTTGGAACTTATAAGTAACCTTCCTGGTTACTACTTCGACTTCGAGGTTATGAAACCGGTGACCTACACTTCTCTACTGAGTGACCTTTTCTGGGACTACGACCCTTTCTGACACCCGTCCTCCTCTTCCCCTTCTGTCTCCTACTCTACCAACCTAACGTAGTAACTGAGACGCACGTGTCTTCTGCCTTCCTAAGTGACTTTTCGACTACTAATCTTTAGAGAAGTTCTTTTAATCTCTATGGTTCCCTTGTAAAGTACGTTTCTACCTGTGTTATTTGCTGTCTTTACCATACCTGGATTGTCTTCGTGTCCTGTAATTCTTCTCTACCGTTCTTATGTGTCTTCTTGATATGTTTTTTCTAGAAGTATTGGGTCTTTTAGTGCTACCACACTAGTGAGTGGATCTCGGTCTGTAGGACCTTACACTTCAGTTCACCCGGAATCCTGTAGTGATACTTGTTTCGATCACCTCTTCTGTCGTCACTTCTTCCTAAGTGACTTTTCGACTACAGACACAGAGGAAACAATGGGACGGACATCCTAGTAGTCATGGTAGAAAGATTCAAGCTACGTATTTTGTCCCGTGAGTTTCGGTCACGAGACCTTGTTGGGTTTCCCTACCCCACTCCTCCCTGCATCCTCCTCTTAAGTCTTACCCCCCTTTGTACATATGGACACCGACTGAGTACGACTACATACCGTTTTGGGTAGTATTATAACATTTCATTAATAGGAGGGAATTTATGAAAAAAATTTTCTTTTTTCGACTGTAGATTCATGTCTGAACTACTGTCCCTCTGTTGATACGTCCATACATTATGGAAAATTTAAAACAGGATGATAAAGAGAGAATCCCATAAGACCTATGACATTGTTTAGTGACTCTGGACTTTTTCTTAAAAAAAGTTGAGAAAAATAAACATATATTGTGTGTACGTCAAGTCAAGTCAAGTCAGTGAGTCAACACAGGCTGAGAGACGTTGGGGTACTTAGCGTCGTGCGGTCCGGAGGGACAGGTAGTGGTTGAGGGCCTCAAGTGAGTCTGAGTACAAGTAGTTCAGTCGCTACGGTAGGTCGGTAGAGTAGGAGACAGCAGGGAAAGAGGAGGACGGGGGTTAAGGAGGGTCGTAGTCTCAGAAAAGGTTACTCAGTTGAGAAGCGTACTCCACCGGTTTCATGATCTCGAAGTCGAAATCGTAGTAAGGAAGGCTTCTTTAGGGTCCCAACTAGAGGAAGTCTTACCTGACCAGCCTAGAGGAACTCCAGGTTCCATGAGAGTTTTCAGAAGAGGTTGTGGTGTCAAATTTGTGTAGTTAAGAAGCCGTGAGTCGGAAGAAGTGTCAGGTTGAGAGTGTAGGTATGTACTGGTGTCCTTTTTGGTATCGGAACTGATCTACCTGGAAACAACCGTTCCATTACAGAGACGAAAACTTATACGATAGATCCAACCAGTATTGAAAAGAAGGTTCCTTATTCGCAGAAAATTAAAGTACCGACGTCAGTGGTAAACGTCACTAAAACCTCGGGTTTTTTATTTCAGACTGTGACAAAGATGACAAAGGGGTAGATAAAGGGTACTTCACTCCCCTGGTCTACGGTACTAGAAGCAAAAGACTTACAACTCGAAATTCGGTTGAAAAAGTGAGAGGTGAAAGTGAAAGTAATTGTCCGAAAAATCAAGGAGAAGTGAAAGACGGTATGTCTGTACGTCTTTTCATATGTTTAGAATTCATACTTAATAGTGTTACTTGTGTGAACATGTCGTTAATGAGTGTAGTTCTTTGGCTTGTAAAGGTCTTGGGGTTTAGGTAAACGGTAAATGGTTAGTGATACAGGATAAAAAGAGGGTTTCCATTTAGGACAGGACTGAAAATTGTGATATCTCATCAAAAATGACCAGAACCTGAAATGTGATTACTTTAGGATTCTGTATATAATAAAACTTAAGTAAAGAAAGTAAGTTGTGATACAACGAATATCAAACAAGTAAGAGTAACGACGTCTCTAAAGAAAGGTATTATATGTTAAATTCGTATGTAAGGGGACAACTACCTGTAAACCCAACGAAGTCAATAGTCATTAAGGTTTATTATGACGATAGCTGTAAGAACATGGACGGAAACCACTTGTATGTATATGTAAACCCCCTTCCCATGTGGGGACACACGTATATTCCACACGTATACGGGTTAAATTTGTCGACGATGGTTTGAAAAAGTTCACCAATACAGTCAAATATGACGGCGGTCGTCATTTACTCTCAAAACTATCGAGGTGAACAACACACCTTCTAAGTAAAACTTTTATAAAATATTGTTAAACAGTATGTAAAAATAAATTGTGCACGAAAATTTTAATTTATAAAACGATCTGTAATAAAACATAACTTAGGGTTTCAGACATTCAAATGATGATTTGAATTCCTCAATTGAATAGAATACACTATGGTTACGGGTATCATTTTTTGTTTCACAGTGGATATCAGTAGATTTGTATAGAATATGATGGTTAATAGATAATAAGGTTTAATATTCGAAAAATAGGAGAAGAGTATAGAGAATCTTTCTTTTACAAAGATACTATGACCTCACTAATAGATTCTAGTAGAGAGGGGGTTTATATCTCTAGACTACCTAATCAGTGGACAAGGAGATTCTTTGGTGAAGGGACGACGATTTCCTTTAATAGATACATGTTATGTTGGTGAGATCCCCTTTTTTTTATGTCTACATATTTTGTGTATCCGTATATACTCGTACTGACGATTGATATAAATTATGAAAAAAAAATTGAGGTACGGTTTAGTAATCTCTTTGAGATTAAAATAGGTGTTTACAGCTCTGTTTTTCTAATAAAGTTCGGATCCTCAAATCTTTCATAAGTAAGATAAAAGATTCTCTGTTTGGAAAATATTTTCCTCGAAACTATATAACAATTGTAAAAATGTAATCGTCATACTATTGTTCTCGACTTGTTAGATTTTGACAAGAAGGATTTCCGTTCGGTTAAGTTGGTAGGAATCGTTGATCCACTGGTTCGATATATAGTATAAATGATACACGATCCCTGAAAGTGGAAAGTGTAAGTACGTAACCTCTTCCTTTACCTTCGGATGAGGTCACAAGAACGGACCTCTTAGGGTCCCCGTCGTCTCGGACCACCCGACGGCAGATACCCCAGTGTGTCTCAGCCTGTCCTGACTTCGCTGGATCGTCGTCGTCGTCGTCCCTGACAATGATTAAGGAAACGTTTACAATTGAGTTAATTAAGAATTTTATTAACGTTCATTTGTCGGTCTTAAACTTAAGTCCCTCTTTCGATTGAACACAAGTACGAGAGTATATTAGTTTTATTGGAAGAAAAAAAGGACAAAATTATTTAGACTCGAGATGGACTCGAAAACTAGCAAATGAAGTTCCTTCTTTAAAGAGTAGTAAATAAATTCCATTCTTTTCATATGTACTTCTGAGTTTCCATTCTTTATATCAGGAAACGATGTGCATATAAATCGAAAAAATTTTGTCATACAGTAGTTAAAACGTTTATATAATTTCCCTTTATACTTTTATATGGATATAAACCTGTTATATTTCGTAGAAAATTTGTCAAATCTTCATGTTTTGGGTCTCTCTTATTTTTATCGAACTTGAATAAGAGATTAATAAGAAATTTGTCCTACGTTAAATTTAGTTCAAGAATAGACGGGTAAATAGATCATCTAAGATTCGTATGATAGACTTTCATGATTGTCCGTCAAAGTAACATAAGGAGTCCTCTCTTTTTTCTTTATTCTCTTGACATTCCAGTAAATCAGTTAAAGGACAAGTCCGTAGAATGAAAGACATAAAAGGTCCCGAAACATCTCGATGTTATTTATATCGGGAGAGATCTTACTTGGAAGAGGGGAGTCACTATTTTTAATAAAGACCCTTTTACTTTTATATAACTACAATAAAACACACAAACCAAAAATTTAACTCTATATTGACTGTATATCATAACATAATTAAAATCCATATGTTATATTACTAAATTATACAAATGAAATAATTTACTGATGGTGTTCAAATCAATTGTAGGTAACGGTGTATCAATATTAAGAAAAGGAAGACTTCTACTGAGAATTTTAGATGAATCGTTGACTGTTTATATGTCACGTGATACCAATTGATATGAGTTACATGATATTTAATATAGAAACTCCAATTAAAAAAAATTTTCCATTCCGGACGGACGTACTTCGTTTTTTTTCTTTAAAAACGAAGGAACGAGACTAGTCTAAAGGTGAGTTTTACCGGGACCAAGGAGACTGACCGAAACGATAATTGTATGTCTGAAAATTTAGTTTATGAAGATATTGTGTATACTGGTTTTGTTAGGTTTTTGTGGACCCTTTTTTGACCAAGATATCGAAACTTTCAGTGAAGTTAGTGTTAAGAGAGATTTGAGGTAGGATCAAAGGATTTTCAACAACAAGTACAAACTGAAAAACGTTGGGGAACCTGATGTCGTGTGGTCCAAGTAAAAGGATTTTTATCATCCTCATCATTGATGTCCATCTTTTAATCATAATCATGGTCTTATACAAAACATGAATAAGTTTTTACGAAGAAAGAGGTTATTTGGTGTCGTGGACTTTAAATGTACTCTTATTCAAGAAGTCAAGTCAAGTCAGCAAGTCAGTACAGACTGAGAAACGCTGGGGTACTTGACGTCGTGGGGTCCGGAGGGACAGGTAGTGGTTGAGGGTCTCAAGTGAGTTTGAGTGTAGGTAGCTCAGCCACTACGGTAGGTCGGTAGTGTAGGAGACAGCAGGGGAAGAGGAGGACGGGGGTTAGGGAGGGTCGTAGTCTCAGAAAAGGTTACTCAGTTGAGAAACGTACTCCACCGGTTTCATAACCTCAAAGTCGAAATCGTAGTTAGGAAGGTTACTTATGGGTCCTGATTAGAGGAAATCTTACCTGACCAACCTAGAGGAACGTCAGGTTCCCTGAGAGTTCTCATAGATCTATTGTGGTGTTTTTACGGAATTTTCTATTACGGAATGTGTACATATCGTGGGGTGTGAATGAGGAACTTTATTTGGACATGAACATGGTAAATAGTATTCTCTTTTACTCTGAGTCTCTTCAATGGTATGTACATGTTCTAATATGTCGAAGTGACTCGATGGTGAGTTTAGGAGTTGATTCAGATAATATTTATATGACGGATCCGAGGGTTCATCCGACTTTCCTTATTTTTATTAACACGACTTTCCTATTAACATGTAGTTGTATTTTATCACCTAATTAAAAAGTCTTTTGTCGTGTACTATCTCGAAACTCCCTTCTCTACACATAAAATTTACATTTCTTTCGACTTGAAACCCTCTATATATCGAACTACGGGACGGATCCCTCTTTTTCAAGATTACCCTATAGTGACTACTCTATACCGAATCAATCATTACACTCCTCTGTTTGGATCCTTTCCGTATAATATATATATATCTATTATCTAAAGTGTCTAATTTGATCCGAACATGACCATCAAAGTAGTAGTCATCATCATGTCCGAATCAACCATGAAAATAAAAGATGGTTCGTGTCCTCTAACAGTAAAAGGAGTGTTGTATGGTTTTTAACCATCTATCCTGAACGAGTCTGTTTAGGTTTTCACTGTAGTTACTTAACGGAGATCGATGTGGTAAATTTTATTTAGTTCTGTACAACAAAATGACTAGATTTTTTTTTTAGTTGTTCAACATACAGACATAAAAACAAGAAATTTTTATATTTTTATTCAAGTTTATATTTTATAGTAAGGTTAGTCGAGACAGTAGACTTTATAAAGTCTTTAAATATTTTGTAATAGAGAAGTGTCATAATAGAGGAGTGTCTTTAGGATCTGGAATGTCATCGACTTACTAATTTTTTTTATGTTCTCTCGTAGAATCCCTGGTTCCGTTTCCGTGAAAAATTAAGAAAGGACCACCCATACGGAAGTTAATATATTATAAGATAAAGAAAGAAAGAATTTTTCCATTAACATTCCATATGTATCCCCTACTCCTCATCCCTTTTCGATCAATAGTAGACAATTTAAGGGACGGAGATGTGTATAACACAAAAGTTTGTTAAAACATTTTGTTAGGTTTGTTTAATTTTTGTTTATAGAATAGTTTATAATCATACTAAAGATATTATCGTGATTCGTGATTTTACTTTACGTTATGATTTCATCTCTATTGTAAACAAAAAGTGTAAAATAAAAGAAAATCGATGACGTATGTTAAAAACAGTTCCGAATCCGACTATCGTCATGATTAACATTACCGACTGTGACATTACATGAATTTTAGTAGACACTATACAGTGAATGACATTGGTACCAGTTTGATAAATTGATGTGCTCAGAGTGTTATGACTACATTTTGACTATTATTATTTATGGGAGGTGTATCAACCAAACATTCTTAATTCGTTCAAAGTCTTAGGATATTGTTGTGTACAGAATTGTGTTGTTGAGACACAGTGACTTAACTATACTAATACGTATACTTTAAAGACACTACAAGTTCTTTAATATTTTTACTATTATGATAGTAAAGACTGTAGTATAATTTCAATGTGTGAGAAGTGATAATTTTTTAGAGTTTATATTGTCACAGTGAACTCTTGTTACTTTATTATATACACTTTTTGTCGTGTTTCGTTCGATAGTTATTTACAAACAAATTTTTAGATGCTCACTTTTAGGGTTATTTCGGTCCTTCTAAATCATTTGATAGATTAGATCTGATAATACTGACATTATAAGTGTATATTATTTGAAAGTAAATATTTTATCTTATAATACACCGTATAATTTTAGTAATTAATAATTACAAAACTCAGGTTTCTAGGATACGTTACAATAGTCTCGGTTATATTACGATTAGGGGGAACGTTCTTAATCAAAATCATGTATAAATTTTTATGTATGTATATAATAAAATATGTACATTAACGAAAGTTATGTAGATATGTTCATTAAAAAGTATTTATACGTATATACTTCGTTTTAGATAAAAATTTACTTATATAACTTTCTACATATTATGAGTCTTTAAAATATATGTATTACAAATTTTTAGAAATTTATCTACTAAGTAATAATATAGGTTGAGTGGAAAACCTATTATATATAGATATGAATATAACTTGATGTGTGTGAATGTAACTTGATGTATGTGAATGTGACTAAAATAGAGGATAGGACCGAGAGAGTCTCAGTTCAGAGTTTAAAAATTTACGTAGAAGTAGTATAGGTATAGTTATAGGGTAATAATGGAGTTTAAGGTACCCGGATTTTGGACCCGAAGGGTTCACCGGGTCGTCATTTCTTAGACAGCCGGTTCCGTCCTCTGTGTCCAAATTAGAGACCTAGTCCTTCTAGGGGACCTCTTCCTTCCCCGTTGAGGGAGATCGTATGAGTGGACCCTTTAGACTACCTGTCTCCTCGGACCGTCCGATGTCACGTATCCCAGTGTTTTCTCAGTCTGAACTGAATCGTTCATTTGTTGTTGTCGTTTTATTTGAATAAGAAAGGTATTGTTTTGGTAAAGTAGGAAACTAAGAAGGTAAAGACAATTACTTAGGGGTTCAAATTTTTGAGTCACAATAAAATGAAGAAAGAGAAAGGAGAGACCTTCTATATGTCTTCCTTGTCGTCTCCTGGGACCTCAGTTGACCTAGACAAAGATGAAGACCAACATGAAGAATGATCGACACACTCAAATTCGTTTAAGAAATAATGTGGAAAGACTTGAATTGCAAGGTTCATATATTTTTATCTTTAAGTAAAGGGAATAGAACATCCTAAAAATTCGGAATTTATATTACATATATTCTACGGATTATTTATCACTCGTAAGCATTTATAACTGCTTCGTTGAAGAGAAGACATTTGTATAGGTCATTAGTACTTGATGTCTACGAGTTAAAATTTACAGGGGTAAGAGTGTTACATAAGACCCAGGAAGAGTAAATTTAGGAATTCAAAACCTACAGTAGATAAAGGATAGGTAGACCCCGTTACCGGTGTGTGTGTGTGTGTGTGTGTGCGTGTGTGTGTGTGTGTGTGTATGGGTCGGACAAGTCTCAGGAGAAGGATAGACCCTCAATTTCAAGGGTACCCGTGAATTTGATGAAAGGTAGTTAAATCTTAGAACCTTGTCAAGTAAAGTAGGTTCAAGGAAGACGGATGGAAGGTTATGAGAACAAGTAGGGATACTAGGAAACTAAAGACATCTTAATCCTGATCAAAATAACTCGGGTAGAAACGTACTTCACAAGGGAACCATAGAGATTAAAAGAACTGCTCTAGAGATCAGAAAGGGTAAGACAAGAAAAGGAGATAAAGAAACGTGACTAGCGACTCCTTCCGAAAGAATAGAGAGGAACGATAAGAAACCTTGAGACGTAAGTCTACCCATATAGAAAGGAAAAGAGGAAACGAAAAGTGAAGGGAAGAAAAGTGTCGATAAACATTCCGGAGGAGTCTGTCGGTAAAACGAAAAAACGTAAAGAAAAAGAACCCCTACCAGAATACGCTTCTCGATTGAGTAAACTTTTCTGTGACTACGACCCCTTTTGACTCCGGTCCTCCTCTTCCCCTACTGTCTCCTACTCTACCAACCTACCGTAGTGGCTGAGTCACCTGTACCCAAACCCACCTGAGGTCCTCAACCACTACCTGTCCCTCCGGACCGTGCGACGTTATATACCCCAGCGTTTCTCAGCCTGTGCTGACTCACTGACTTGACGTGACTCCTGATCGAAACGATGTTTAAGAGGTGACGGAGAAGTAATAAATAGAAAGAATGCCGACAGATTAGTGACACGTAGGTCAGATCGAGTACAGTGGATGGAAGACAGTGTTTATACTAAAGATCTCGACGGGAAGATTATATGAGAGAGGTTACGAGGAGATGAGAAGTCATTTACAAGGGTGATGGAGGAATGAGATTTTTAGACCGAAACGGGTCTACGATATTAAAGAGAATGTCTTATTCTTCTTTGAAGAGGAAAAAGGAGTGGAATCCTAGAGATTCTACTCTCTTCCCTGTCATAGGAGTCGAGGAACAAACAAACATACGGTTCAGTATTCTGGTTTTGTGTGTAAGGGATGACTGTCACTTTAATGATGTCTTAAGGAACAATGAAGGAGTGACTCATGTCTCTTCTCTTACTATTTATTCCGATTATGTTGTCCTGTATGTCACCCAATATAACTCAATTTATTTTGGACCCGAAATAAAGTACTACAAAATTTAAACGTAAACGATAACAAGTCAGTGAGTCGACATAGACTGGGAAACGTTGGGGTACTTGACGTTGTGCGGTCCGAAGGGACAGGAAATGTTAGAGGGCTCCAACGAGTTTGAGTGTTAGTAACTCAGTCACTACTGTAGGTTGGTAGAGTAGGAAACAGTAGGGAAAAAGGAGGACGGAATTTAGAAAGGGTCGTAGTCCCAGAAAAGATTACTCAGCCGTGAAGTGTAGTCCACCGGTTTCATAATGAAGTCGAAGTCGTAGTCAGGAAGGTTACTTATAAGTCCTAACGAAAAGAAATCCTAACTGACCAAACTAGAGGAACGTCAGTTTCCCTGAGGATTCAGAAGAGGTTGTGGCGTCAAGTTTTCTTAGTCAAGAAGTCGTAATTCGAAAGAAATACCAGGTTGAGAGTGTAGTTATGTACTGATCCTCTTATTTTTATCGAAAGTGATCTGCCTGTAAATCACCGTTTCATTACAGTGACAAAAAATTATACGATAGATCCAGCCAGTATCGAAAAGAAGGTTCCTCGTTCGTAGAAAATTAAAGTACCGACGTCAGTGGTAGTCGTCACTGAACCTCAGGTTCTTTTATTTTGGGTAGTGACAAAGGTAACAAAGACAAAGGTGACAAAGGGGGTAAACGGTACTTCTTTACCCTAGTCCCCAGTACTGAAATCTAAAATAACTCAAAATTCGTTCGAAAAAATGAGAGGAGAAAGTGGAAGAAGTTCTCCGAGAAATTAAGGAGAAACGAAAGACGGTACCCTACCACAGTAGACGTATAACCTTCAGTAACTATAAAGAGGGTCGTTAGAACTAAGGTCGAAGACGAAGTAGGTCGGGCTGTAAAGTGTACTACATGAGACGTATCTTCAATTTATTCGTCCCACTGTTATGTCGGACTACATGAGGAAAAGGATAAACCTTGGTCAGGTAACAAGGTACAGGTCAAGATTGACAACGAAGAACTGGACGTATGTCCAAAGAGTCCTCCGTCCAGTCAACCAGACCAGAAGGGTAGAGAAAGTCTTAAAAGGTGTCAAACAACACTAGGTGTGTCAGTTTCCGAAATCGTATCGGTTACTTCGGTTACAAAAAGACTTTAACAGAACGAAAATGATACTGAGTTACCTACAACCGTTAGACTAAAGATCAAGGAGACGGAAAAGGTTTAAGTCGAACTTGTAGACCTTCAAGAGTCAAGTACACGACGACTTTGTAGTAAACTTCTTAAAACTCGTAATGAAACGATCGTCCACTTTACTCACGTTAACACACCATCAGACTTGTAAGAGACCGTAACTAAAAGAAACCCTGACCTTTCTTTTTGACTGAAAAAGGTCAGGACACCGGTGACGACTCAAAAGGTTTAAACGACCGTATCACTCACGTCGTAAAAGTGTCGTAGTAGAAAGTCCTAAACTTTATCGAGTTGACCTTAAGGTAGTGAAGGTGATCGAAACAAGCATCACTACGAAGGATTCCGGGTTACTGAAATCTGAGATCCTACAGACCATGATCCACTCACTAGTGTGGTAAAACCAATAGACCCAGTATTTCTAGAAAAAACATATCAAGAAAACACATAAGAACGGTGGAGAAGAATTAATAGAAGACGAAGACAATCCAGGTATGGTAAAGACAGGAAATAACACGGGTAAAAACGTACTTTATAAGGAAACCATAGAGATTAAAAGAACTTCTCTAGAGATCAGAAAGGGTAAGATAACAAAAGAAGATAAAGAAACGTAGTTAGTGAATCCTTCCGAAAGAATAGAGAAGAACGATAAGAAACCTTGAGACGTAAGTCTACCCCTATAGAAAGGAAAACGATGATCGTTCAAATTTTAATGGATGTACCTAACGACTTTGTCTCGAAAGGTAAAGTTTCTGTTCGAAAGTTACCTTCTCCTCCAATCAACTTATACTCGTACCTTAAATTGGAGATGACATGGGAGGGAAGAGATCGAAACTATTAGAAATGAGAAGATGGGTTTAGTTGAGATAGAAGATGGTTATAGATAAGGTGAGGACTTTTTACCTAGATGAATGATTAAAGGTTTATAACGTATGTAAATACGCAGAAAGAGACGTATAAGAGGTCACGAGAAGATGGGGAGTAAATTATAAGGGGGATGGAGGAATGAGATTTTAGACTAAGAGGAGTCTACCATGTTAAATAGAACGTCTTCTTTTTCTTCTCCGACGAAGAATTAATAATTACGGCTATTATAAGAAAGGAAAGAGTCGGTCTTTAGAAAGGAAGTGTTTTAAAACATCAGAAGATTTATGAACGATGAAACGGGACACCGTCCTAATATGTTGGGTAGGACAGTTACCGTCCGAATGATGTCAGGAACTTCTCTTTACACTCATCTTCACTGTACACGGTAAAGGTTCGTTTTCGAGATTTTTCTTGGTGACGTATCAAGGTCATACCAGAGAAAAGGATACTCTGGTCTTTACAGGGTCTGTCTTCGATGAGGTAGTAGACCAGAAATGTACTTATACACCTCGTTTCGATGTTGACTAGGTGTCACCTGTCTATGACCTTCGTTCTTTATTTGAAACAACAACGTTCGAGGACCCTAAAAACTCAGTAAATAGTGACATATTGAATCGGATTTGACCAATTATACAACATAGTAAAATTGTATTAGTAAAGGTACGAAATTCTAAATAGAATTCGTAGTGTCAAAGGTATTTTAAAAGGGTTAGTCAATTCAGGATTCAAATAAAAAAAAGGAGAAGATTTAATGATCTCAAGTCGACATGAGGAAATGCCGTTAAGATCAGATAAGAATAAAACTTAATAATAAATTTAGACTTAGAACATATTGACGAATTACCGACGATCGTAGTGTTTTTGTTTCTGTTAGTTTGTAATACACGGAGAATTACTTTGTGTATTTTAGTGAAAACTTTATCAGAAATCTTTTTTCCTCGGGTTTAGATTAGTCCGAAGATCTACATGGGTCAGTAAATATCCTTTACATCTTCTGTCTTATTACACAACTCGATGTAGTTCCCTTCCGTTATTCGTTTTAGGTCCTTTTGTTAGACGAAAGAAGTTTGTTTTGTTGATTCTTTTTTTTTTTTCTCTACGTTCTTCTTTGATTAAATACTTGATTAGTTTAATTTTTGATTAACCTATAAAATATAATACCTAATAACGATAAACTAGACTAATATAAAAACAACACTTATATATGTATAAACCATATTAGTATGTATACATACAGTATATAATACGATATATGTATGTATGTACATTTCTCTCTCTTTTCTCTTACGTAGAACCATGTATAACTTTATAAATTTATCTAAGTTGATATATAGAAGTGATACAAAGTCTTATCAGGATCCTCCTTCCTGTCATTTTTTCTATTCATATTAACTATTAATGACTCAAACCTACTACCCATACATCCTTAAGAATATGATAGGAAAGATAAAGGTATATACAAACTTTAAAAGGTATTATAATTTCCAATATAATTTACCTCGATAAAATTTGATCGGTGTATTGTGTTGAATGAATATTAGATATAGGTTTTGACAGATTCAACCATCGAATAACTATACGACTAGGATATTTTTAATACACTATTCATTTTGAGACTGTCAGACTTTGCCACGGAAGATACTGATATCTACCTTCCTCTTGTATTTGTTGGACTAACCGTCCAAGAAAGTTGAATCGGATGGTCCTTGTTTTTTGTTGCACATACATATATAAAAAGTATTTCTACCTGATTTTGTACTCGACGTTTAAAATACTCGATACGTCACTTGTGGTCTACTTTTATTCCTTCATTCGTCTTTTATCACTTACCATTTCTGGTACAGTATAGTCTTTCGGAAACTGGGGAAGATTGCCCCCGTGGAAATAAATTGATTGAACATATGTCTCATTTAGTGCACTTTACGGGACCCTTCTTGACTACGACTTCGACTTCGAGGTTATAAAACCGGTGGGCTACGTTTGTCGGCTGAGTAACCTTTTCTGGGACTACGACCCTTTCTAACTTTCGTTCTCCTCTTCCCCTGCTGTCTCCTACTCTACCAACCTGCCGTAGTGGTTGAGTTACCTGTAGTCAAACTCGTTTGAGGTCCTCTATCACTTACTGTCCCTTCGGACCGTACGACGCTACAGTGTTTCTCAACCTGTGTTGAATCACTGACTTGTTGTTGTTCCACCGTTGTCGATGAGTCGAGGTCGGTTTTCACTTTTACGTAGTCACATCCAGGTGAAAACGGTTCAGAGGACTAAGAATTTCTCTTCGGTCTTTAAATATGAAAGTACACTTTAGAGGTGCAAAAATTTTTATGTCGGAGTACCCGAAATGAATCAGCGAGTCAGTACAGGCTGAGAAGTGTTAGGGTACCTGACGTCGGGCGGTCCGAGGAGACAAGTATCCCTAAGAGGTCCGTTCTTATGACCTCACCCAACGGTATGGGAGGAGGTCCCTTAGAAGGGTCGGTACCCTAACTTTGGTCCAGAGGGGGTAGCGTCCGGTCTAAGAGATGGTTGACTCGGTGGTCCCTTCGGGTATCGAAATTTTCGGGTCGATTTCGATAGACCAGCGAACTAGGTAGGGTACGTTACGGTCAAACGTTACTGAACAGATTCTTTGTACTATGCCGTACTACCTAATTTCCCTCTACATGAGGTCTAGAAAGGACTATCCTTCTTAAATAAAACCACTATCGGTAACTCTACCTTCTTCTTTCTGAAATGGACTAAATAACGATGGACAGTAAATAAATATGTACAATAAATATGTATTAAATAAATAACACATTTTTTTAATACTTCCATTCGAGAAACACCAGTTGACATTAAATAAAGAAAGTGGAGTTTTATACCGAGGTGATTTATTAAGAGACCATTTAATTAAACTTTCTTACCAGTATTTTAAACCAAACATATCACTCAGTTTACCTGGTTTAACAGA
The DNA here is from genome assembly GCA_006410555.1 of Capra ibex. Lineage (NCBI taxonomy): Eukaryota > Metazoa > Chordata > Mammalia > Artiodactyla > Bovidae > Capra > Capra ibex. The sequence goes on from SJYO01007492.1 coordinate 17,840,023, forward strand.
ATGGAAACCGAATATGTCCGTCAGATACTTTTTGTGTTATAGGGATTCAGTCAGGTCCTTGACATGACCAAAGGAGTGTAAATAAACTCGGGGATTCAGACAGGGAATTCCCGGAGGGACTGTCGAGTCAACTATTTCTTAAGTGGATGTTACGTTCTCTGGGGTCAAGATAAGGATCAACCTTCTAGGTGATCTCTTCCCTATCCGATGGGTGAGGTCATAAGAACCCGAAGGGAACACCGAGTCGACCATTTCTTAGACGGACGTTACGTCCTCTGGACCCAAACTAGGGACGCAACCCTTCTGGGGGACCTCTTCCCTTTCCGATGACATCATAAGACCGGACCTCTTAAGGTACCTGACATATTAGGTGCCCCAGTGTTTTTCAGTCTTTGTTGACTCGGTAAAAGTGAAAGTGATTCAGACAGGACCAAGACTGTGTACCAGTAAAACTATCAGGTGTCTCCTTAATGTATACCCTATGGTCACTCAATGTCTGTCTTTTCTTGTGGTGTCCGGTAAATGGTATTATGATTGTGAAAAACTAATTATCCTATAATAACGTCTTTCCATTCTCGAAGTCGCAAGAATCCGAGGTTGAAATACATACTTTCGGTTTAAATTTAAAACAGAATAATATTATTTTTTTATTATTAATTTTCATATGAAGGTACTGGGTTCCTTCAGTTATACCTTTCTTTGTCCTCCAAGATGAGTGTTCGGGTCAGTCTGTACTCTAAATGGGTAATAACGGACACGGAATATATTTAAGCAAATATTAAAACATTCCCTTATACATGTTTTAATCCTTTATACATGTGTTTTATTGTACTTATGGTCATTCTTACACTATTTGTACCAAGTTTGTTACGATATATATTGAAGTCAAGTCAAGTCAGTGAGTCAACACAGGTTGAGACGCTGGGGTACTTAATGTCGTGTGGTCCGGAGGGCCAGGTAGTGGTTGAGGACCTTAGGTGAGTTTGAGTGCAGGTAACTCAGTCACTACGGTAGGTCGGTAGAGTAGGAGACAGTAGGGGAAGAAGAGGACGGGGGTTAGGGAGGGTCTTAGTCTCAGAAAAGGTTACTCAGTTGAGAAGTGTATTCCACCGGTTTCATGACCTCAAAGTCGAAATCGTAGTAAGGAAGGTTTCTTTAGGGTCCCAACTAGAGGAAGTCTTGCCTGACCAGCCTAGAGGAACGTCAGGTTCCCTGAGAGTTCTCAGAAGAGGTTGTGGTGTGAAGTTTTCGTAGTTAAGAAGTGATCGAAAGAAGTGTCAGATTGAGAGTGTAGGTGTGTACTGGTGACCTTTTTGGTATCGGAACTGATCTACCTGTAAACAGCCGTTTCATTACAGAGACGAAAAGTTACACGATAGATCCAACCAGTATTGAAAAGAAGGTTCCTCATTCGTAGAAAATTAAAGCACCGACGTCAGTGGTAGACGTCACTAAAACCTCGGGGGGTTTCATTTCAGACTGTGACAAATGTGAAAAAAGGGGTAGATAAAGGGTACTTCACTACACTGGTCTACGGTACTAGAAGTAAAAGACTTACAACTCGAAATTCGGTTGAAAAAGTGAGAGGAGAAAGTGAAAGTAGTTCTCCGAGAAATCAAGGAGAAGTGAAAGACGGTAATCCCACCACAGTAGACGTGTAGACTCCAATAACTATAAAGAGGGCCGTTAGAACTAAGGTCGAACCCGAAGAAGGTCGGATCGCAAAGAGTACTACATGAGACGTATCTTCAATTTATTCGTCCCACTGTCATATGTCGGAACTGCATGAGGAAAAGGATAAACCTTGGTCAGACAACAAGGTACAGGTCAGGATTGATAACGAATGACTGGACGTATATCCAAAGAGTTCTCAGTCCAGTCAACCAGACCATAAGGGTAGAGAAAGTCTTAAAAGGTGTCAAATAACACTAGGTGTGTCAGTTTCCGAAACCGTATCAGTTATTTCGTCTTTATCTACAAAAAGATCTTGAGAGAACGAAAAAGGTACTAGGTTTCCTACAACCGTTAAACTAGAGACCAAGGAGACGGAAAAGATTTTGAATTTGTTGAACTTTATTAGTACAAATAAATTTAAGGTATATTGATAATTGTGAAAAAGTTGTACTAATTAATTTTGAACGTTCCGTTTCTCTTTCTATCGAAGTCTTGATTCTTCACACCACTAAGGAATACATGGGTTCCTAAAAAAACGAAAAGTCTTTTTTTATGACTCTTCCTCAAAAGAGTCTATATCTTTTGATTATATTCATCTTTTACCTAAAATTTAGAGGTACATATTAAAAATTTTGAGACATCATAAATTTTCAGTTTAGACTAAACTCTTTAAGGTATATGTATTCATAAAAATTTTAATATGAAAATCAGAGAAAAAAAGAGAAATTGTGTAAGTACTATGAGTTTATCGTGTAGGTGAAATCTGGACTTTATGGATTCTTAATCTAGAGGGTACCTATCTAGTATCGGTTTATTGTTTTCTCTCCGACTAAAATTTTTGACTTCCTTCTTTTTTTGTTTCTAGATCACAAATAAGTCATACGGTTAGAGAAGATGAATTGACCTTGTTCCTTCCCCATCCTTTTCGAACGTCGTCTTTATAGTCCTTTCGATCTCTACTTTTCGAATCTCTAAAATGATTAAACATCTTACAATTTTTTCTCTCTCTCTCTCTTACTTAACTATCTATGTTTCTATTTCTCGAACTTTTTTATTTTAGTAGTTATATTTTTATAAATCGAACGATCCTGTCTTTGTTTTCCGTAAATAAATGGATAAGAGGACTGTTATGAATTGAGGCAAAAACTGTAGAATAACTTTGCATATTTTAAAGTTTCATAAATAACAAGTCTCTTCAATGGATGTCCTATTACTACGAAGACAGGAAACTTGTTGTTTTTTTGAGTTAGAGTGTCAAAATTCAACCGTTACACGAAAGTTCTCATCAACCGTTGAAAACTATTGGATTTACTCTTTATCGGATTTTAACCTTTGGATTTTTTTTAACGTGAACAAAGTAAAGAAGTCTTTCTGTACGTGAAGTTGCATTTCAAAGAAATGAAAGACCCTTGTAGAAAAACGGTTGAAGTTTAGTGGAACTTATATTCTTACGTGTTTTACTATTTCTTTTTAAAGATGGAGGAAGAGAGGGTTTTCTTAAACTGGGGACCCTATGAGGCCCAGTGATTAATTAATGTTGTGGATACAGAGTTTTACATGTCAAGTCTAAAGTTAATTTTATATCGTTATGGAGTAATAAATAACTCAAAGAATTAACTTCTTTGAATTAGTTGATTTTTTGGTGACTAGATCAGTATTCTGTTTACGGAGGATCATTGTCTTTTCTATATTAGTTAAGTTTTGTTGAATTTTAACCAGAGTGGAGACTATTTCTGTTATAAATAAAAGGGGTCCTGGAATAATTTAAATTGAAGATCTTTAATTAAAATTTTTTGCATTTTTAATCTAGTACTGAGGAAGGAGTCTTATATCGCTTTCAATGAAAGTACTGCAACATGGGATCTGATGTACATAAAATATAATTTGACTTTATTTTCTAGGTCAGAGAAATCTCTTTCCTTATTTTTAATAGGTAGGATAAATAATTTAGTGAATTGAGAGTCCTGAAGGGACCACCAGGTCACCGATTCCACCGTACGACGGTCACGTCCCCCCGGTCCACACTAAGAACCAGTCCCTTTATCTAAGGTGTACGGTGTTGATTCTGATCCGTGTTTTTTTATTAAAAATTTTAGTAAAATAAGAAGTACATCAAGGTATTATACTCTCGATGAATCCGAAGTTTATTTCTTAGGGTATTATGGTTATTTGGATTTGACTCTATTCAAGAATATTCAAAAATGTCATTTCAAGTTCATAAAAAATGGTTCGACCTTTTTAAAATGATCGTAAAGAGTATTAGTAACGATAAGAACACCGTCATGTGACCATTACTGTAATCATTCTACTCTGCAATCTGGAAATGATAAAACCCACTATAAAGGTTAAAATTAATTTTAATAAAATTTAAGAATCTGACCAAGATTTATCCTTTTCCTCATGCAGCTCCGATATATAACAGTGGGACGAATAAATTGAATATACGTCTCATGTGGTACTCTTTCCGACCTGACCTTCTTTGTGTTCGACCTTAGTTCTAACGGTCTTCTTTATAGTTAGTGGAGTCTATACGTCTACTGTGGTGGGAATACCGTCTTTCACTTCTCCCTGATTTTTCGGAGAACTACTTTCACTTTCACCTCTCACTTTTTCAACCGAATTTCGAGTTGTAAGTCTTTTGCTTCTAGTACCGTAGACCAGGGTAGTGAAGTACCCTTTATCTACCCCTTTGCCACCTTTGTCACAGTCTGAAATAAAACCCCCCGAGGTTTTAGTGACGTCTACCACTGACGTCGGTGCTTTAACATTGTCTGCGAATGAGGAACCTTCTTTTCAATACTGGTTGGATCTGTCGTATAAGTTTTCGTCTTTGAACTGAAACGGTTGTTTCCAGGCAGATCAGTTCCGATACCAAAAAGGTCATTAGTACATACCTACACTCCCAACCTGACACTTCTTCCGACTCGTGGCTTCTTAATAACGTAAACTTGACACCACAACCTCTTCTGAGGACTCTCAGGGAACCTGGAGTTCCTCTAGGTTGGTCAGGTAAGACTTCCTCTAGTTGGGATCCTAAAGAAACCTTCCTTACTACGATTTCGACTTTGAGGTCATGAAACCGGTGGAGTACGCTTCTCAACTGAGTAACCTTTTCTGAGACTACGACCCTCCCTAACCCCCGTCCTCCTCTTCCCCTGCTGTCTCCTACTCTGCCGACCTGCCGTAGTGCCTGAGCTACTTGTACTTAGACTCACTTGAGGCCCTCAACCACTACTTGTCCCTCCGGACCACACGACACTAAGTACCGCAGCGTTTCTCAGCCTGTGCTGACTCACTGACTTGACTTGACTTGACTTACATAAATACTATGTGTGGATATTTTAACGAAAACAGGTTGTAGACCCTATCGTTGTACTAGTCTCTCGGAGAAATTTGTATATACTTCGACGTACAGAGTACCTTACCTTCCGTAATTTGTTAGGTCACTCAACCGATCATCTTAAAGATGAGATGGTACACGTATTGTATATGGGAGTATTGAGATGAATCTCATTTCCCAGACTTAGTGGTAAAATTTCTGCTTATTTTGACTCAGAGTATCTTCGTGACAATGTGTTATTCACCTTCTTAACCTTAAAATAAAAAATTAATTAACTAGATAAAATTAACCTCCGATTAATGAAATGATATAACATCACGGAAAACGGTACTAACTGTACTTAGTCGGTACCCATATGTACACAAGGGGTAGGACTTGGGGGGAGGGTGGAGAGAGGGGTAGAGTAGGGAGTCCCAGTAGGTTCACGTGGTCGGGACTCGTGGGACAGAGTACGTAGTTTGGACCTGATCGTTAGACAAAGTGTATTCTATTGTATGTACAAAGTTACGGTAAGAGAGGTTAGTAGGGTGGGAGTGGAAGAGGGTGTCTCAGGTTTTCTGACAAGATATGTAGACTCAGAGAAAACGACAGAACGTATATCCCAGTATCAATGCTAGAAAGATTTAAGGTATATATACGTAATCATAAGACATAACTACAAAAAGAAAGACTGAATGAAGTGAGACATATTATCCGAGGTCAAAATAGGTGGAGTAATCTTGACTAAGTTTACTTAAGAAAAATTACCGACTCATACGGTTTCGGAAACTGACACACCTAGTGTTATTTGACACCTTTTAAGACTTTCTCTACCCTTATGTCTGGTTGACTGGATGGAGAACTCTTTGGACATACGTCCAGTCCTTCGTTGTCAATCTTGACCTGTACCTTGTTGTCTGACCAAGGTTTATCCTTTTCCTCATGTAGTTCCGACATATGACAGTGGGACGAATAAATTGAAGATACGTCTCATGTAGTGCTCTTTGCGACCTGACCTTCTTTGTGTTCGACCTTAGTTCTAACGACCCTCTTTATGGTTAGTGGAGTCTATACGTCTACTGTGGTGGGATTACCGTCTTTCACTTCTCCTTGATTTCTCGGAGACTACTTTCACTTTCTCCTCTCACTTTTTCAACCGAATTTCGAGTTGTAAGTCTTTTACTTCTAGTACCGTTGACCAGTGTAGTGAAGTACCCTTTATCTACCCCTTTGTCATCTTTGTCACAGTCTGAAATAAAAACCCCCGAGGTTTTAGTGACGTCTACCACTGACGTCGGTACTTTAATTGTCTGTCTACAAATGAGGAACCTTCTTTTAAATACTGGTTGGATTTGTCGTATAAGTTTTCGTCTCTGAAATGAAACGGTTGTTTCCAGGTAGATCAGTTCCGATACCAAAAGGGTCACCAGTACATACCTACACTCTCAACCTGACACTTCTTCCGACTCACGGCTTCTTAACAACACAAACTCGACACCACAACCTCTTCTGAGGACTCTCAGGGAACCTTACGTTCCTCTAGGCTGGTCAGGTAAGACTTCCTCTAGTCGGGACCCACAAGAAACCTTCCTTACTACGATTTCGACTTTGAGGTCATGAAACCGGTGGAGTACGCTTCTCAACTGAGTAACCTTTTCTGAGACTACGACCCTCCCTAACCCCCGTCCTCCTCTTCCCCTGCTGTCTCCTACTCTACCGACCTACCGTAAGGACTGAGCTACCTGTACTCAGACTCACTTGAGGCCCTCAACCACTACTTGTCCCTCCGGACCACACGACACTAAGTACCGCAGCGTTTCTCAGCCTGTGCTGACTCGCTGACTTGACTTGACTTATAAGGTAACACATATACATGGTGTCGAAAGAATAGGTAAACAGACGACTACCTGTAGATACAACGAAGGTACAGGACCGATAACATTTGTCACGACGTTACTTATAACCCCATGTGCACAGAGTTAAGACAAAAGGAGTCACATATACGGGTCCTCGCCCTAAAGACCCAGTATACATTAAAGATAAAGGTCAAAAAATTCCTTAGAGGTGTGACAAGAGGTATCACCGATATGATCAAACGTAAGGGTGGTTGGCACATTCTCCCAAGGGAGAAGAGGTGAGGGAGAGGTCGTAATAACAAACAAATGAAAAACTATCGTCGGTTCCTTAACCTTAAAATTTAGAATAGACAAATTGACGTTTGGGGTCCAGAATAAATGGTAAAGTACAACGTATTTCTCTACCTGTGGAGGTTTATTTCCACAGTACAATATGAGGTAAATATTATTAATACTTTATAAACGATATAAAGTGTGCAACTTATTATATAGGAATAACAAATAAAATATGGATTACCAAACGTGGAGGATTGGGATATAACGGGGAGGGTAAAGGGAGAGGGTGATCATTGGTGTTCAAACAAGAGACATAGATACTCAGACGAAGAAAAGACAATGTGAGTGATGAAACGACATAAAAGATATAAGGATTCTGTTCACCATAGTATATGAAAATAGAAAGAGACTACGTAAAGTTAACCACATTACGAGAGATTCAGGTGAGTACGTAGGTACAACGACATTTACCGTTTTAAAGTAAAAATATCGACTCAGCATAGGGTGACACACCCACATACACATATACACATAGTGGAGAAGTAGGTAAGTAGACACCGAAGGTATAGAACGGTCAACATTTATTACGAAGACACTTGTAACCCCACGTACATAGAAGTTTAATCGTGAAAACAAAGAAAGTCTAAATATCGGTCCTGTCTTTAACTACCCGGTACACCATCAAGATAAAAATCTAAAAAAATTTTGGAGGTTTAACAAAAGATATCACCGACGTGGTTAAATGTGAGGGTGGTTGTTACATAGGTGATCGAGAAGAAGTCTCTTTTCCACAAACTGTTTTAAGTTGTGAGTAAATACTATTTTTCTTTTTGGGAGAGGTCTTTCACCCGTATTTATCTTGAATAGAGTTACATTATTTCCGTAATATGTTATTTGAGTGTCGTTTATAGTAAGAGTTACCACTTTTTAAGTTTCGTAAAGAAGATTCTAGTCCTTGTTCTATTCTTACAGATGAGAACGGTGATAAAAAGATTCGTGATTTTAGTTTTAAAATTAAATTTTTGAAGGTTGTTTATTTCAGGTCCTGGTCTGTTGAAGTGTCCTTTTAAGATAGTTTGTAAATCTCTTCTCGATTGTGGATAGGAAGAGTTTCAGAAGGTTTTCTAACGTCTCCTTCCTTGTGAGGGTCCTAGAAAGATATTCTGGTGGCAGTGAGAGTATGGTCTTGATCTGTTTCTATAGTGTTTTTTCTTTTAATATCCAGTTATAGTGATTACTTGTATCTACGTTTTTAGGAGTTGTTTTATGATTATTTGAGTTAGGTTGTTGTGTAAGTTTCCTGGTGTGTGGTACTAGTTCATCCTAAAAAGTGTCCCTACGTTCCTAAGAAGTTATATACGTTTAATTAGTTACACTGTATTCTGTAATTGTTTGACTTGTTATTTTCGGACTACTATTGGACTTATTTACGTCTTTTTCGAAGACTGTTTTAAGCTGTGAATAAATGCTGTTTTTGTGAGGTCTTTCCCCTATATCTCCTTTGGATGAAGTTGTATTATTTCAGTTAAGTATATACTATTTGGGTATCATTTATAATAAAAATAAGTTTATAAAATTTTTCACTAAATTTACAATGTTTTATTACTTCGTGTTCGAATAGAAACTAACAAAGGATAGTCTTGTATTGAAAGAAATTTTATATATATAAAAAACTTCATATCAACTGAATGTTACAATGTCCATGTGTCGTTCCAATAAGTCAATTTGTTTATGTGTCTATAATAAAAAGTTTAATCAAAGGTAGTATCCAATAATGTTCTATCACTGATACCATATATCATTTGGAAACAACAAACAACGTATAGACAAAAATTAATCTTCAGATCGTAAGATAAGTCTGATTCAATTTGTTCACCTTAGTTTTACAGTATTAACAAACTCAAGTCGTTTTTAAGTATTCAAAAGATTTTACATATAATATGTATATATATAAATAAATATGTTTTCGAAAAGATGATGTGAACTATTTCCGAACTCTTTCTTGTAGTTTTTTTTTCTTCTCTGTCTCTTTAACCTCTTGTATTTGATTTACTTTACTCTCATGACTCATACTTTATATTTTTCACTTTGTTTGATCTATTTTCATTTTCTAGTAGTGTATCAGGTCTACAAAAATTTGTACTGACGAGTAATCTTGTACTACTCTTTTGTTCGTGATGGACTCGTAAACATAAAAAGTTTTTGAAAGTTCTATTAAGACTATACGTAGACGTACAATTTTTCACTATTGTCCAAAAAGATAATTTAGGATGAATGTCCCCCGAAGGGACCACTGAGTCTACCATTCGTTAGGTGGACGTTACGTCCTCTTTGGTCAAACTAAGGACACAACCCTTCTAGGAGACCTCTTTCCTTGTCGTTGGATGAGGTCATAAGACCGGATCTCTTAAGGTACCTGTCTGTTCGGACCTTCCGATCCTGTCGCGTCAAGTCAAGTCAACGAGTCAATGCAGGTTGGGAAACGCTGTGGTACCTGACATCGTACCGTCCGAAGGGACAGGTAGTGGTTGAGGGTCTCGAACGAGTTTGAGTACAGGTAGTTCAGTCACTACGGTAGGTTGTTGGAGTAAAAGGTTACAGGGAAGAGGAGCACGGAGATTAGTAAGGGTCTTAGCCCCAGAAAAGGTTACCTAGTCAAGAAGCCTAGTCTATCGGTTTCTTAACCTCGAAGTCGGAGTCGTAGTCAGGAAGGTTGTTTATAAGTCCTGACTAAAGGAAATCCTAACTGACCAAATTAGAGGAACGTCAGAAGACTCAAGTTCTCAGAAGAGGTTGTGGTTTCAAGTTTTCGTAGTCAAGAAGTCACGAGTCAAAAGAAATACTAGGTTGAGAGTTAGATATGTACCGGTGATCTTTTTGGTATCGAAACCGATCTGTCTGGTTACAACCGTTTCATTACAGTGACGTAAAATTATACGATACATCCAACCAGTATCGAAAAGAAGGTTCCTCGTTCACACAAAATTAAAACACCGACGTCAGTGGTAGACGTCACTAAAACCTCAGGTTCTTTTATTTCAGACAGTGACAAAGGTAACAAAGGGGTAGATAAACGGTACTTCACTACCCTTGTCTACGGTACTAGAATCGAAAAACTTGCAACTCAAAATTCGGTCGAAAAAGTGAGAGGAGGAAGTGAAAATAGTTCTCCGAGAAACCGAGGAGAAGGGAAAGACGGTATATCCACCACAGTAGACGTATAGACTACAATAGACGTATAGACTACAATAACTATAAAGAAGACCTTTAGAACTAAGGTCGAACACAAATAGGTCGGACCGTAAAGCGTACTACATAAGACGTATATTCAATTTACTCGTCCCACTGTTATATGTCGTAACTTCATGCGGAAAGGGTTAAATCTTGGTCAGGTGACAAGGGATAGACCAAGCTTGACAACGAAGAACTGGACGTATTCAAAAGGGTCCTCCGACCATTCCTCCAGGCAAGAAGGGTAGAGATCTTCTTAAAAGGTGTCAAACAACACTAGGTGTGTCAGTTTCCGAAATCGTATCAGTTACTTAGTCTTCATCTACAAAAAGACCTTAAGAGAACGAAAAAGAGAGTAGGTTGTCTACGACCGTTACACTAGAGACCAAGGAGTAAAAGATTTAGGTCGAACTTGTAGACCTTCAAGAACCAAGTGAATGACAACTTCGGATCGAACCTCTTAAAAATCGTAATAAAACGATGGTACACTTTACTTACGTTAACACATCATCAGACTTGTAAAAAACCGTGACTGAAAGAAACCCTGACCTTATTTTTGACTGGAGAAGGTCAGGACACTAGTGATCACTCAAAAGGTTTAGACAACCGTATAACTCACGTCGTGAAAGTGTCGTATTAGAAAATCCTACACTTTTTCGAGTGGACCTTAAGGTAGTGGAGATGATCGAAACAAGCATCACTACGAGGGATTCCGGGTTACTGAAGTCTGAGATCCTACAGACCGAGGTCCACTCACTAGTGTGGTAACACCAATAGACCCAGTACTTCTAGAAAAAACATATCAAGAAAACACAGAAGAACGGTGGAGAAGAATTATAGAAGACGAAGACAATCCAAGTGTAGTAAAGACAGGAAATAACATGGGTGGAAACGTACTTTAAAAGGGAACCACAGAGATTAAAAGAACTTCTCTGGAGATCAGAAAGGGTAAGAAGACGAAATGAGACAAAGAAGCGTAACCAGTAAATCCTTCCGAAAGAATATGGTAGAACAATAAGATATCTTCTCTGTAATGAAACGGTTGTTTCCAGGCAGATCAGTCGTGATACCAAAAAGGTCATCAGTACATACCTACACTCTTAACCTGATATTTCTTTCGACTCGTGACTTCTTAACTACGAAAACTTGACACCACAACCTCTTCTGAGAACTCTTAGGGAACCTGACGTTCCTTTAGGTTAGTCAGGTAGGATTTCCTTTAGTCGGGACTTATTAGTAACCTTCCCGACTACGACTTTTACTTTGAGGTTATGAAACCGGTGGACTACGTTTTTCGACTGAGTAAACTTTTCTGGGACTACGACCCTTTCTAACTTCCACCCTCCTCTTCCCCTGTTCCTCCTCTCATACTCTACCAACCTACCGTAGTAGTTGAGTTACTTGTACTCAAACTCATTTGAGGTCCTCAACCACTACCTGTCCCTCCGGACCGCACGACGTCAGGTGTCCCAGTGTTTCTCAACCTGTGCTGACTCACTGACTTGACTTGAATTGAAGTAAGTCTATCTCTATAGAAAGGAAAAGAGGAAGTGGAAAACGAAGAGGAGAAAAGAGTTGATAAACATTCGGGAGGAGTTTCTCTGTAAAACGGGAAAGAGTAAAGAAAAAGAACCCCTACCAAAACTAATGGTGGAGGATATGTTACAATGTTTGGAGACAGGTATCAAAAAGTACGTAAGACAGATTACTTAGATTATAGAACTTAGATAAACAGTGAAGGTGACATATTAACATTCTCTAAACTAAACCCAGTATGGACTTACCAGATCACCAAAAGGGATGAAAGAAGGTAAATTCAGACTTAAAACGTTATTCCTCAAGTACTAGACTCGGTGTCAGTCGAGGGTCCTACCAAAAACGACTGACATATCTCGAAGAGGTAGAAGTCGACGTTTCTTGTATTAGTTACTAAAGTCACAACTGGTAGACCACTACAGGTACACATTTCAGCAGAGAACACAACAACCTTCTCCCACAAAAGATGTTGGTCACGCAAGAGCACCGTTTTGAGACAATCGGAAAAGGGACGAAGTAAAACATGAGGTTCCGGGTTTGAACGGACAATGTGGTCCATAGAGAACTGAAGGGTCAAAACGTAAGGTCAAGGGATACTACTTTTTCTGTAGAAAAAAAACCACAATCAAGATTTTCCAGAACATCCAGAAGTATCTTGGCAAGTTGAAGTCGAATAAGTCACCAACTCCGTATCTGAACCTAATGACACTATGACTTACCAAACGGAACCTTTGCTTGTCTCTAGTAAGACAACAAAAACTCTGACGTAGGTTCATGACGTAAAGTATGAGAAAACAACTGATACTCCTGATGAGGTAAAGAAGATTCCCTAAGAACGGGTGTCATCATCTACATTACCAGTAGACTTAATTTAAGTGGGTGAAGACAGGTAGAATCAAGTGACTAAGGATTTTACAGTTACAAGTAAGAACGGTAGAGGACAAACTGGTGAAGGTTAAATGGAACTGAGTACCTGGATTGTAAGGTCCAAGGATACGTTATAACAAGAAATGTCGTAGTCTGAAGGTAGTGGTCAGTGTAAGTTTTGACCCACCAATGAAAACGAAACCGAGTCGGAGAAGTAAGAAAGGACTTGATAAAGAGGTGAGAAGAGGTCATCGTATACCCGTGGATGACTGACTCCTCAAGTAGAAAGTCACAGTATAGAAAAACGGAAAAGTATGACAAGTACCCCAAGAGTTCCGTTCTTTTGACTTCCCCAAACGGTAAGAGAAGAGGTCACCTGGTGTAAAATAGTCTTGAGAGGTAGTACTGGGCAGGTAGAACCCACCGGAATACACCGTCCCGAGTATCAAAGTAACTTAATTTACTCCGACACTAGGTACACTAGTCAAACCAAACAAAAGACACTAACTTCAAAAGTAAGACAGACAGGACTACTACCTATTCCTATTCTCCGAACACCTTCGTAGGACTATCCTCACCCCCTTAGACCCAGACGAGACTACCCACCGCGGTACGAGTCATTTAGAAATTAGGTTAAAAGACAACTAACTACCCCGACACAAGGGAGGGACATCAGACCGGACTCCGGTTTGATACCATCTTCATTATCGTCATTACCACTGGAAGAAGTTTTCCTGAATACGGTCGTAGGTGGTCCCGAGGGTCCTGACAACATAAGTCACGGGGACTGGGTCACCGTCCTATGACAGCTGGGTACGACGGTGACCTCTGAGGACCTATAAGTGTCCGTTCAGACCGAGTTAGAGAACACCCCAGTGACGAGGAAAGAGGACCCAGGACCACACATGTTTCAAAACAGACACGGGAGGTTCTCAGACAAAGGGGTCAGGTACCCCAGTGTTTTTCAGTCTGTCCTGACTCGCTGAAAGTGAAAGTGGAAAAATCACTATGGTTCAAGATAATTAAAAGACGACTGGTTTGTACTATGTTACCATAATTCACTCATTATCAATATCAGTGAGGTCATAAGAATAGACCTCTTAGGGTCCCTACCGCCTCGGACCACCCGACGGTAGATACCGTAGCGTGTCTCAACCTGTGCTGACTTCGCTGAATCGTCGTCGTCAATATCAGTGTTACATTTTCCACAAATGGTCAAAAGTATCAGTTATCGGTCTGTTTTTTATTTTCATTAATGTTAACGTTCGGTATTACCCTTGTACTAATTAAAGTCAAGTCAAGTCAAGTCGACGAGTCAGTACAGGTTGAGAAACACTGGGGTACTTAGTGTCGTGCGGTCCGGAGGGACAAGTAGTGGTTGAGGACTTCTAGTGAGTCTGAGTGCGGGTAGCTCAGGCACTACGGTAGGTTGGTAGAGTAAGAGACAGCAGGGGAAGAGGAGGACGGGGGTTAGGGAGGATCGTAGTCTCAGAAAAGGTTATTCTGTTGAGAAGCGTACTCCACCGGTTTCATGACCTCGAAGTCGAAATCGTAGTAAGGAAGGTTTCTTTAGGGTCCCAATTATAGGAAGTCTTACCTGACCAACCTAGAGGAACGTCAGGTTCCCTGGGAGTTCTCAGAAGAGGTTGTGGTGTCAAGTTTGCGTTATTAAGAAGTCGCGAGTCGGAAGAAGTGTCAGGTTGAGAGTGTAGGTATGTACTGGTGTCCTTTTTAGTATCGGAACTGATCCGCCTGGAAACAACCGTTTCATTACAGAGACGGAAAAAGTCGTTTCATTACAGAGACGAAAACTTATATGATAGATCCAACCAGTATTGAAAAGAAGGTTCCTCATTCGTAGAAACTTAAAGTACCGACGTCAGTGGTAGACGTCACTAAAACCTCGGGTTTTTTTATTTCAGACTGTGACAAAGGGGTAGATAAACGGTACTTCACTACCCTAGTCTACGGTACTAGAAGTAAAAGACTTACAACTCGAAATTCGGTTGAAAAAGTGAGAGGAGAAAGTGAAAGTAGTTCTCCGAAAAATCAAGGAGAAGTGAAAGACGGTAATCCCACCACAGTAGACGTGTAGACTCCAATGACTATAAAGAGGGCCGTTAGAACTAAGGTCGAACACGAAGAAGGTCAGGTCGTAAAGAGTACTACATGAGACGTATCTTCAATTTATTCGTCCCACTGTTATATGTCGGAACTGCATGAGGAAAAGGATAAACCTTGGTCAGACAACAAGGTACAGGTCAAGATTGACAACGAAGGACTGGACGTATGTCTAAAGAGTTCTCCGTCCAATCCACTAGACCATAAGGGTAGAGAAAGTCCTAAAAGGTGTCAAATAACACTAGGTGTGTCAGTTTCCGAAACCGTATCAGTTATTTCGTCTTCATCTACAAAAAGACCTTGAGAGAACGAAATAGGTACTAGGTCGTCTACAACCATTAAACTAGAGACCAAGGAGACGGAAAAGATTTTGGTCGAACTTGTAGTCCCTCAAGTGTCAAGTGCGTAACGACTTCAGACCGAACCTCTTAAAACTCGGAATGAAATGGTCGTACACTCTACATTAATGTATGTTAGACTCCCTCAGTTCGTCTCACTACACCATTCACCTTCAGGTTTATGCATGTACAAAAGTAGGTAGGTCCGTCTGATACAGAAAACCAAGGACATAAATTAAGTAATTGTAAGTTCCATTAATAATTAGACATAATAAGATAATGGTGTAAGAATTAACAAAACCCAAATAAAAGACATCCGGAAAAGGAACAGAACACAAAGGACGGATCTCTTCAAGGAAATTGTAGATAATATTTCGACCAAACTACCACAACTTAAGAGAATTGAAAACGAACAGACCATTCCAAAACTAAGTCAGAGGACGCCCCAGTGACGAGGAGAGGAGACTCAGAACCACGTACTTTTAAAACAAACACGGGAGATTCTGAACTCAGAGACAAAGGGAGTCAGGAGACCTCCCGGATTTTCGTTTATAACGACGGACAGTTCCGGTCTAAGGGACCCCTAAGGGTCAGGGAAACGGCCTAGGGGTCCGACCCATTGAACTGCACAAGAAACCATAATAACAAGAGGTCAGACACCCAGTGGGTGGGTCGCTCATACCATAAGTTAAAATAACACTAATGTGGGGTGGATGGTAGAGTGACTTCGAAGAAGAAACGGTAACCTACACCCCATAGAAAAAACCCACCCAAGGTCACAGGAGAGTAACTACCAACAAGTTGTCGATCAACGTTAAAACCACGAGAGTATCCACCTCTACTCACATACAGGAAGATGAGATGGTAGAACTTGGTCTTCGTTTATAATAAGAATTGTTACTTGTAGACTTTCGTGAAGGAGATTCTAGTCCTTGATCTGTTCCTATGGGAGAGAACGGTGAGAACAAGTTGTATTAAACCTTTCAGGATCGGCGTTGTTAGTCTCTTCTTTTTCTTTATTTTCCTTATGTTTAACCTTTTCTTCATTTTGACAGTGACAAACGTCTCTGTACTATAATATGTATCTTATAGGATTTCTACGATGATCTTTTGATGATCTCGATTAGTTACTTAAATTATTTCAATTTAATTCTGTGTCTTTAGAGAACGAAAGGATATATGATTGCTACTTTCTAGTCATTGTCTTTGGTTCCTTTACTAGGGTAAATGGTAGTGTTGTTTTTCTTATTTTATGGATCCTTACTTGGATGGATTTCCTCCGTTTCCTGAACATGAGTCGTTTGATATTCTATGATTACTTTCTTTAGTTCTACTGTGTCTATGGTACAAGAACCTGACCTTCTTAGTTGTAACACTTTTACTGAAATGATGGGTGTCCTTCGACATCTAAGTTACGTTAGGAATCGTTTAATGGTTACCGTAATAAGTGTCTTAATCTTGTTTTTTAAAATGTTAAACATACCTTCATGATTTCTGGGACTTGTCGTTTCTACCAAAGCTCTTTCTTTTTGTGTTGACTTCCTTAGTCTGAGGGACTGGAGTCTGATATGATGTTTCGATTTCAGTGGTTTTGTGATACCATGACCTTGTTTTTGTCTTTATACTTACTCATTAAAAATTTGAACTATTGTATCAGGTGTCGTATCACTAAAGAAGACGCTTCAGACTGTATCTCTAATTATAGAAGTTTACTTACTAAAGATTCTGAAGACTTTTTTCCGTTCATTTGACATTACCAACCGTCTAACAAAAAGGGTAAGGAAATGTTGTTTAGAGTCCATAAAAAGGTATTGTAACAACTTTCAAAAATAAATCCTTAAAGGTTAGGATGTATTTTTAAAAATAAGAATATATTTTAAGATCCGTAGAAACGTAAACGAACGAAACGAAAGGAAGTTAACTGTACATTCATGTAATAAAACTTTCAAATAAGTCTCAGTTTATAAGTGTTAGTTATAAAGAGTTTTTATATACTGTTTATTTTTGAAGAGGGAAATGTCAAACCTTTTTTTTTTCTTTTTAAAAAGACTTGGGTAATTTATTTACCTCATATATTTTTCATTTTTAATAGTATAAGGGTATACCATTTTTGGTAATTACTTAATAGTGTTCGAAAGTATCAACTCCATTAAAAAATATTAGTTTTTTTAGTTTAAGACAATTCTTACTTTTAAAAAGAATTTAGTTATGATTTTAATTGTGAACGAGGTAACCACTTTAAATTGTTATTTTAAAATAAATTAAATAAAAATAAATTATTTTTATAAGACTTTGAGTATCTTCTGACACGACAAGAATTTACTAAACTTCTATTTCGATACTAAAACAATTCTTATACATAGTTTCATAATCGTAGGAAGATTGACTTACGATATCAAGAGATCATAGAGAGGAACTTTTACTGGGACTCGGTTCTATGACTTTCACTTTCACTTCCAGTGAGTCAGTACAGGTTGAAAAATGTTGGGGTACCTGACCTGACATGTCTTAAGAGGTCCGGTCTTATTACTTCATCCATCAGAAAGGGAAAAGGTCCCCTAGAAGGGTTGGGTCCCTAGTTTGGGTCCAGAGGGTGTGACTTCCGACTTAGAAATGGTCGACTCGGTGGACCCTTCGGGTTCTTATGACCTCAACCATCGGATAGGGAAGAGGTCCCCTAGAAGGGCTTGGTCCTAGAGGTCGTAACGTCCATCTAAGAAATGGTCGACTCGATGGTCCCCTCGGGTTCTATGACTTTGACTTCGGTTTACGTTGTAAGCATCTAGAGTCTTTATGTCTATAATAGTCTCAAGGAATCTTCTTTATTCGTGTATTTGTAGTACCTTTGTTTTCCACAAAAGACAAGGTTTTGAAAACCCTAAAAAGTATTTCGAGTCGTGTTACTACAATGTTTTCTATTTTTGTACTGTTTTTTATTGGACTTTAAAATTTTTAAACAAAAAATTTATTTACATAAATAAAATTAACCTCCAATTAATGAAATGTTATAACATAACCAAAAGGGTATGTAGTTGTACATAGACGGTGTCCATATGTGCACAAGGGGTAGGACTTGGGGGTAGGGAGGAGGGAGGGACATGGTAGGGAGACCCAGCAGGGTCACGTGGTAGAATTTTTCCTATTTTAATATAGTCAGGTGTCAGGGAGAAGATATTAAGGTTTTAGGAATTCAGAGATTTTTATCAGTAAACACAAGTGTTGAAATCACGGTTTTGATTAGACGATCATTTTGAATTTAACTACACTTCGATAAGTATTGAAATTAAGTTAACCACACTTATATTAATTACACAAACTAATATCCCGTGAAAGGGTATGAAGTGACCTTCACAAAACATTGTTTGTCATGTATTCTTTACGTATCCATGTATTCGGTAATGTATTGTGTTATGACGGAAAGGTATTATTTTTTATTAGACTTAAGACTTTATATAAACGTACGTTCCGATGGGATATTCTCTGACATTTGGACCTAAAGGAGAAGAAAATTTCCACTAAAATGATCATTCAGAAATCCTTTTCCGTGTGTTTGTGTATGTGTGTGTGTATGTACATGTGAGTGGTTGATTCGATAGTAAAGAAACTCTCATATTTGTAAGACGTGAAAGGTATGTCATAGAGACAGTGGACTTTTCATCCACAATGATAGGGTTTAAATGTTTATTCCTTTGATTTCAGTTTTTTATATATAAAACGGGTTGATAAATTTTTTCTATCTTTTGTAATAAGAGTAAAGATTCCCAAAAATTTTAAAGTTATAAGACAGATATCTATTAAAGTCTGATGGGTAAAACAAGTGTCTTTTTCACTAGTTCCAAGTCCAGTGAAATTGTCTGACGTAGTAAGATTTAAAGACGAGATGTAACCGGTTTTTTTATGGGTTGTTTGAACCGTTATTTTCTTTTGGTTAATAAAATCGTCCATGAATCTTGTTTTCGAAAGAATTACTATCGACCTTTCCGTCTTCTGACTCTTTGACTTCGCCCATGTTAGATCGGACTCTGATTATGGAGATGGAAATCAATAGTTATTTCATAGAAACATCTCAATAATTATCAGTTTAAAAAACTATCCTTCTTTTTAAGATTTGTTACAGGAATAAAATTTCATATTATAAATGTTCTTCTTTTAAGGAAGACCTTTAGACTGGTAGAATATTTTGACCCACACATGAATAGGGAGCTAGTGCAAGATGAGAAACGTCGGGGTACCTGATATCGGACGATCTGCCTAAGAGATCCGTTCTTATTACCGCACGTATCGGTACCTAAAAGGGTTGGGTCCCTGAATTAGTGTCAGAGGACGTAACGTCTGTCTCAGAAATGACAGACTCGGTGGTTCCTTCGGTAAATACCTCTGTGGGCACACGAAATTTTTTCATACATAGAGAAGCGAGGAAGTCCTTTAAGGAGTTTTAAGTGGAGTATGTCTCTGAACAGGGCAGTGTGTGTCAAATCGATTGTTAAGATATAAAAGGTTTTGAACTACAGACGGAAATAAGACTATCTTATAGTTAACACGATTACTTCTTTTACTTTTCTTTACAAAGTATGGTTAGTGACATACAAATTTCGTACTAAAGTAAACATTTCATGTAGTCAAGTCAAGTCTATTCAAGTCAGTGAGTCAGCACAGACTGAGAAACACTGGGGTACCTGACGTTGTACGGTCCGGAGGGACAGGTAGTGGTTGAGGGTCTCAAATGATTTTGAGTACAGGTAACTACGCCACTATGGTGAGTTGGTAGAGTAGGAGATAGCAGGGGAAGAGGAGGACGGGAGTTAGAAATGGTCGTAGTCCCAGAAAAGTTTACTCATTCGAGAAGCGTAGTCCATCGGTTTCATAACCTCAAAGTCGAAGTTGTAGTCAGGAAGGTTACTTGTGGGTCCTGACTAGAGGAAATCCTACCTGACCAACCTAGAGGAACTTCAGGTTCCCTGAGAGTTCTCAGAAGAGGTTGTGGTGTCAAGTTTTCGTAGTTAAGAAGTCGAGAGTCGAAAGAAATATCAGGTTAAGAGTGTAGTTATGTACTGATGACCACTTTGGTATCGGAACTGATCTGTCTGGAAACAACCGTTTCATACAGAGACGAAAAATTATACTACAGATCCAACCAGTATTGAAAGGAAGGTTCCTCATTCACAGAAAATTAAAGTACCGACGTTAGTGGTAGACGTCACTAAAACCTCGGGGTTTTTTATTTCAGACGGTGACAAAGGTGACAAAGAGGTAGACAAACGGTGCTTCTCTACCCTGACCTACGGTACTAGAAAAAAAGACTTACAACGTGAAATCTGATTGTAAAAGTGAGAGGAGAAAGTGAAAGTAGTTCTCCGAAAAATCAAGAAGTGAAAGACGATATTCTCACCACAGTAGACGTATAGACTCCAATAACTATAAAGAGGACCGTTAGAACTAAGGTCGAACACGAAGAAGGTCAGGTCGCAAAGAGTACTACATGAGACGTATATTCAATTTATTCGTCCCACTGTTATATGTCGGAACTACATGAGGAAACGATTAAACCTTTTTCAGGCAACGAGGTACAGGTCAAGATTGACAACGAAGAACTGGACTATGTCTAAAGAGTTCTCCGTCCAGTCCACGAGACCATAAGGGTAGAGAAAGTCTTAAAAGGTATCAAATAACACTAGGTGTATCCGTTTCCGAAACCGTATCAGTTATTTCGTCTTTATCTACAAAAAGACCTTGAGAGAACGAAAAAGGTACTAGGTTGTCTACAATCGTTAAACTAGAGACCAAGGAGACGGAAAAGATTTTGGTCCAACTTGTAGACCTTCAAGTGCCAAGTACATAACGACTTCGGACCGAACCTCTTAAAACTCGTAATGAAAGGATCACACACTCTACTCACGTTAACACGTCATCAAACTCGTAAGAAACTGTAACGGAAAGAAAGTCTAACCTTACTTTTGACTGGAAAAAGTCAGGACACCGGTGACGACTCAAAAGGTTTAAACGACAGTATAACTCACGTCGTGAAAGTGTTGCGTCGTGAAAGTGTCACAACAGAAAATCCTAAACTTTATCGAGTTGACCTTAAGGTAGTAGAGGTGATCGAAACAAGTATCACTACGAAGGATTCCGGGTGAACTGGAGTGTAAGGTCCTACAGACCGAGATCCACTCACTAGTGTGGTAGCACTAATAGACCCAGCACTTCTAGAAAAAACATGTTAAGAAGACACATAAGAACGGTGGAGAAGAATTATAGAAGACGAAGACAATCCGGGTGTCGTAAAGACAGGAAATAGTTCTGGTAGAAACACACTTTACAAGGGAACCATAGAGATGAACTTCTCTAGAGATCAGAAAGGGTAAGATAACAAAAGGAGATAAAGAAACGTGACTAGTAACTCCTTCCGAAAGAATAGAGAGGAACGAGAAGAAACCTTGAGACGTAAGTTTACCCATATAGAAAGGAAAGAGGAAATGAAAACCGAAGAGAAGAAAAGTGTCGATAAACATTCCGGAGGAGTCTGTCGGTACAACGAAAAAACGTAAAGAAAAAGAACCCCTACCAGAACGAGGGACAGAGGACAAGCTACAGTACTTGGAGGTAGGTATCAAGTAGTCCGTGAGGCAGATAGTCTAGATCAGGGAATTTAGATAAAGAACAAAGGTGACATATACATGTCATGTATGTATATATTCACTTTCACTTTCACTTCAGCGAGTCAGCACAGGCTGAGAAACGCTGGGGTACCTGACATCGGATGGTCCGAGGAGGGACGTACCCTAAGAGGTCCGTTCTCATGACCTCACCCAACGGTAAAGGAAGAGGTCCCCCTAGAAGGGCTGGGTCCCTAGTTTGGGCCCAGAGGACGTAAGGTCCGTCTGTGAAATTGGAGACTCGGTGGTCCCTTATATATAATGTAGACTCAAAAACATAAGTTTGAATCCGTCTTAATTCCTTTATGGTAAATGACGTGAGAGAGATGGTTTCTGTGGATATGACGTTTATAATGGACGTAAAATGTCTGCTCCTTTGAAATTCTAGTCTTTAAAACTTAGACTCCAGGTGTAGATCATTCAATGTCTTTGTGCTAAATATGTTCCTAAACTCGGGGTCAAGAAAGGTGAAGTGAAACAATTGTATACGAATCGAACCTTTCAAAAGACATCCCTTCCTTAAAAGTAGTATCGATAATAAAGCAGTCATATGTTATGTAACGTTATCTTTGTCTTCCGGTTCATTACTTAGGTCTATTACAGTTTTTATCGGTTTCTTGACATTAACATGTAATTAATAAACGTCTAACTCGTTCAACAAATTGAAGAGACACGGTTTTGAAGAAGTGTATAATTTATTTCTATTATGAAATCTCACATCGATACTACAACTTCATCTAATTTTGTAAATTTCGTGAATCATGTTACAGAGTATGTATTTGTGACGTATTTACAGTCGATGACGAGAACTCTACTCTTTAGTGGTCTATATGTATAAAACATGGTCCACAGAGGTCTCTCGTTATCGACCTGTGGGTTAAGTTTCTGTTAGTTAGGATGTGACCAAACACTAGATACTGTACCAGATCACCCTTTTCCACTACACACAGTTAATCTAAGAGAGAGTCCTCAGACTGAATTCTTTTTCTGACTCGGTCAATAATCACTAAATCTTCAATCAAACCGAGTATGGTAGTAGTCAAAGGAGAATAGTCCCTGTACATACCTACACTCTCAACCTGGTATTTCTTCCGACTCACGACTTCTTAACAACGAAAACTTGACACCACAACCTCTTCTGAGAACTCTCAGGGAACCTGACGTGCCTCTAGTTTAGTCAATTAGGATTTCCTTTGGTTGGGACTTATAAGTAACCTTCCTGACTACGACTTCGACTTTTAGATTAGGAAACCGGTGGATTACTCTTCTCGATTGAGTCTTTTCTACTACTACGACCCTTTCTGACTTCCGTCCTCCTTTTCCCCTGTTGTCTCCTGTTCTACCAACTTACCGTGGTGGCTGAGTTACCTGTACTTAACCTCGTTCGAAGTCCTCTACCACTTCCTACCCCTTCGGACCGTACGAAGTCAACTTCCCCAGTGTTTCTCTGTGCGGACTCACTGACTTCTTGTTGTTGTTGTTACTACGATTCATACGAGATTTAGATCGAGAAGTCAGAAGGAAAAATATAGTGAACCGTCGTAAGTTCGACAACTTGTACGGTGTTTGTAAGAAAACGGACAAGAGAAATGAGATAGAGAAATCTTACGTGACTTTATGACATTGACGAGTTGTGAAATAGGGTTCGACGAAGAGAAATGTGAGAAATGGGAGGGAAATCCGTTAAAGTAGGAGTGAGTACCAAAGTGATTAATTGAGGTACGATGGGGTATGAAAATAACATAAAGTTGAGGGAACGGTTAGAGAGGTGAATGGCCTATTGAGTTTCTATAGAGTCTAAGGTAAACAGGTTTTGGTTTGTGTACTAGAAGGGAGAGTTTGGGTCGGTTCTAGGGAAAGTCCTGAGGGATAGAGGTATTACCGTAGTGGTTGATAAGTCGACGTGTTTGATTTTTTAATCTTCATGTGAAACTATGTAGGAAGGGGACCTAGGGGTAGAAAGTGATTCAGGATAATTAAAACGGAAAATTTGTAAAGAGTTAGGGAAGGGAGGTAAAAACCTAAAAACTGGTTTTAAGATTAGGATCGGAAATTCCGGGACGTTCTAGACGAAGTCGAATGGAGAAAACAGAAGGATAACGGGATTCACGTCGGTGTGAACAGAGGAAAGTCAAGAAATTTATATTATGTAGTACAAAGGAGGATGGAATCCCATAGACATGTACCAAAGGGAGAAGGACCTGGTGAGAAACGGGTAGAGAAGTAAATAAGTTAGAGATAATATAGAGTTCATTTTAAAGTGAAGGAGTCTCTTTGAGGAACTTGTAGATCTGTTATAGTCCAGTAATTCAGTAATTAAAATTTTTATAAATAATTATTGATGTGTTCCAAACCAAGATCCTTATACCTTAATTATTTGTGTTCTGTCTGGGAACGGAAGTACCTAGGATATAAGATCTCCTTACTCCGTCATTCGTTATTTTTATGATTTATCTAATTTGATATACACACTTCCGTCATTTAGATACCCTCCTTTCTTTTCTTTTTTCTTATTTCATTCTCTTAGTGTTCGTCCCTCAAAAGTCACGAATTAAACTACGGATCTCTTATCGACCGTGATTTTGTACACAACCCACCTCATACTTTTTCCCTTACTCGTACAAGTTCAACTCCCTCGAATTTGATATTTTATTCATCTTCTTAATGAACCATGTTCTTGTCTTTACGGTACTTTCTTTCTGTTTGGTACGTCCAGAATTCTCCTTTACCAGAGAATTTAGTAAGAACTACCGAAAAATGTCTAAGGTCAAAGTCAGTGACATACCAGAATCGTATTGGTGTTGGAGGGAGCGGATGGGGTCTCCCGACCTATTAATTTCACCCAGTGAGAATATTGGTTTTGTGGGGTAGTCCTGTGTATATGTTTTAATACCTATGGTGAGGTAGTGGGTGGTGGTATGTAAAGTGGTTTCGGTGACGAAAAGATATGTGTGTGTGTGTGTGTGTGTGTGTGTGTGTATGTGTCTCTGTCTGTCTGTGTGTGTGTGTGTGTGTATCGATAGTGAAACTACGAGGTCAAGAAGTCAAGGGTTAGGGAGAATCCCTGTTTGGGAGAGGGTGTATGTGTCCTGACATTTTCGGGAAAGAGAGAAGATACTGGGACATTTCGAATCCAGTAATAGAGAGGTTCGGTCGGTTTAATTGTTCCGTCAGGGGAGTCCTTGTCTTAGGATCCAGAGGAACGGACAATCAGAGGGACGTGAAATTTCTGATCGAAGGTGGGTGTATTTTCACTTACACGTAGGGAAACATTAAGACTTACTGGAAGTTCTAATGAGTGGGGTATGTGTGGGTGTGAGTCCGAGGTCGGAGGACACTATCCCAAAACTTCCCGACCCACAGGGGAGTACGGAGAACAGGAGAATTCCTGAGTATACTCCTAAACGTATGAAAGAGACACTGTCCTCACTGGGAGTCAGTGATGTGAAGGGACTTCGTGTT
Source organism: Capra ibex (assembly GCA_006410555.1). Taxonomy (NCBI): domain Eukaryota; kingdom Metazoa; phylum Chordata; class Mammalia; order Artiodactyla; family Bovidae; genus Capra; species Capra ibex. Next base: position 17,865,356 of record SJYO01007492.1, read on the forward strand.
TATGAGTATATAGGGAAGGTACCGTGACGGACTTTGATTTCATTGTGAGGATGAATTGGACGGAGGAGTCTTAGTCTCAGGGAGAGGGAAATCTCCTGGGAGGGTATCAGGTGTCCTAACACAAGTTGGGGAGGACACTGCGTCGGATGGGGGATGTTAGTCGGGGATAGTGTCCACGGGGAGTCCTCCCCTCAGCAGAAGGGACCCCAGGGTCGGGAAAGAGTCGGTCACAAGTGAGGTTTCTCACGTGTGTGAGAGTATGTGAGGACGCTGCGGAGCTGACGCGCCGGAGACGGGTCTGTGAGTTTCCCCACACGAGGAGGGAACTGGGAACTGGGGCTCCAGTATTGGAGTGGCGCGTTTGTGTCTTCCACGGAGAAGTCCTCATCGCGGTCCGGGTTCAGGGGACAGGGGACCCCGGGTCCTGTCGCAGCACGACGGAGTCGCGAAGGGGGACTAGCTGGCGGGGGTGTCTGGACGGAGTCCGCGGCAGACCGAGGCGAGGCGGTAAAAAACAACAGCAAGGCGGAGACTCGGGTGCGCTTTTAACGCCCCGTCACCCCTCGCCCGCTGCCCTAGGAGGCCGACTGTCCTCGAGGGAGTCCTTCTGCGACGCGCTGCCAACGGTCCCGTTGCCCGTCGGCCGCACATCTGCCGGCCGCGCACCGCGCACCGCGCACCGCCCCCCCGCCCCACCCTCGCTCGCACGCAAGCTCCGGGGCGGGGGAGCCTTACTTGGGAAACGGACCGCCCGAAAGACGGGCCGACCCTGAGGCGCCTCGTAAAAGGTCCGTTGGGCCGGCGGCGCAGGACTGTTGACTCGTACGAGCCGGCGGCGACTCTGCGGCCCCCGAACCAGGAGACCCCATCGCGAGAGTGCCGCGCGTTCGTCCACGTGCACGACTGGCTTCTCGACTTACCAGACCGAAAGGACACCGATCACGAGTTGAAACTCTCAACCCCTGTCTAAAGAGTTAAAGGGTCGCGAAGAGGGATGGCACACGGACCGGGACTAGTTCCACGACTTATTGAACACAGAAGTTCACCTTACGGGACTCTTATTAATACGCGGGTAGGGTGGGGTTTGTGCACCTCATGATTGCCCCACCGGAGGAGCGGAGAGATGTAGTCGTAATCGGGGGTTGACATCGTTTCCGAAGTGAAAGGAGTCAAAGCGATCAGAACAGATCAGAAAAAACTTCCCATTTAGTACGGCCAGAGAACTCTACGGTACCTACCATCGGGCAGTCCGGGGAGTCAGGAACCTTAAAGGGTCCGTTCTTATGACCTTGCTCAACGGTAAAGGAAGAGGTCCCTAGAAGGACTGAGTTCTTACCTTGGACACAGAGGACGAAGCCGTCTGTTTAAGAAATGGTGACTCGGTGAACCCTTCGGATCAGATGGAGAGTCTTATTGGATCCCACGAGAAAGGGCAAAGACGATTGCCATTGATGGAAGATTCTGGTTTGATCTTGGAATAAGAAATAACTTAACGAGACAGGGGGGTGGCCTCTTCCGTTACCGTGGGGTGAGGTCATGAGAACGGACCTTTTAGGGTACCCGCCTCCTGGGACCATCCGACGTCAGGTACCCTAGCTCTTCTCAGCCTGTGCTGACTCACTGAAGTGAAAGTGAAAAGTGAAAGTACGTAACCTCTTCCTTTACCGTTGGGCGAGGTCACAAGAACAGACCTCTTAGGGTCCCTGCCCTCTCGGACCACCCGACGGCAGATACCCCAGCGTGTCTCAGCCTGTGCTGACTTCGCTGAATCGTCAGGGGGGTGACAGTGGACACGTAAGCACAGGCTTGTAAATGTTGCGTAGTACGTAATAAAGAGAAAAGCAGTGAACTGTCACTCGAGGGAATACGGATCCCAGTCCAGAAATAGAAACGTATGAGGTATTATGTCGTAACACGAACTCCGTTTCCTTCTCGATTCATTTACAAATACCTTACTCTTCAAGGATTCAAGTGCGGACGTGTAAGAATGGACAAGATAACTCGTGAATTAAAAAATGGTTTATGGAACGATCCATCCGGCGATCAGGAGGTCTTCGAGTGTTTCTTTCTCTTTCTCTATTACTTAAACTACCTCCAATTGATCAGAATGTTCACGATGTCCTAGTCTCCCTACCTTTAGATTGAACCCCCTCTACCCCTCCCCTACCGATTTGTCACTTTTGACGCTTTCCTTCACCTATGGGATCGACTCAGAACTCCTTACTGATTGACGTTCGGTCCCTTTCCTCTCCTTATCGCACGGTCCGCCTCCCTCGTCGTGCATAGGTCCGTGTCTCCCACCCCTAGTGACTTTGACGTTCTTCAGGTCATGACGGGGGCATGTTTGGCGTGTCCCATTGCACAACACAGATTTCTTCAAGAACATATCAATTCATTAAAGAAGAAAACCCAAGGGGTTTTCGTCTCGGACTCCGTTCCTGAACTCACGATCATTAAAACCCCCCTCCATTCTGATACTTTGTCTTTACTCCATATCTGTCACTTTCTCCCTTCCCTTTTTTTTTTTTTGTTCTTTTTACACAATAAATTCATTAACGAAACCATCTTTGATCCGAATTAGAGTGACCTCTGGGAGACTTCTTGGACCATAATTAACTTACACGGAGTTGTAACAGGGTGATTCTTGTTCCCAGTAAATGGAGTTAAAGGTAGGGGTAACCAACTCCCAATCCTGGAACTTGAAAAAGTGTAAAGGACCAATGTGACCAAGTCACGTTTCGACGGAAGAGTTCCGTCTTTTCGTCCTGATCTTGCGAAACCCCACCAAACGACCGTTGTTCGTACCTTGACAGGCAAGTAAGCGTGACTTAGTTTCTATTCCACACCTGTGGTGTTCTTAGAAGACATCCTTTAATGTATTTTTATGGGTAGTCTTTTATGGGGGGTGTAAGGTCGTTAAACTTTAAGTGTTCAGTACAATTATGTTGGTAGTTCTACTTTTATGTGTTCGAAAGTATATAGTCAGGATTACTGACTCCTCATTTCCGACATTCCGACATTCTTAAAGTCACACCCTCCCGACTCCCTGTTTCCGCGAAGTAATTTATAACACACACACACACACACACACACACACACGAGTCAGTGAACCAACATAGACTGAGAAACACTGGGGTACCTGACATTGGACGGTCCGCGTGGAGACAGACACCTTAAAAGGTCCGTTCTTATGGCTTCGTCCAACGGTAAAGGATGAGGTCCCCTAGAAAGACTGGGTCCCTAACTTAGACAGAAGACGTAACCATCCGCCTAAGAAATGGTGACGTGATGGACCTTTCGGGAGTAATTTATATTTTTCCACCTTTTTTCCCTCAAACTTCTAGGTCCAAGATGAGTTTGAGACTGGAACATTGAAATATTAGAATCCGTCTAATGAATGTAAGTAACTCGGAGTCAAAGGAAAAGGTTGTTTGACTCTGTCTCCAGGACGGACGTTGTTTCTTAAACGATTCAGTGTTTACCACACTATCTAATGTTACGTGACCGTTCATTTTTAAATCATTTATTTCCTAGATTCTACAAAATCTTGTTAAGTGAATGTGTAGGGAACTAAAGAAAAGACGACTCCGTCTGAGACACGTTCACGATCTCTACTTCTCCCCTTATATTGTGACAGGTACAAAAGATCCTCGAGTGTCAGGTCTTCCCATTCTCTAAATTAGTGATTAATGTTGGGTCGTACTAGTCACAAGACTATCTTCTGTCGTACCCTCAAACACCCTCGGGTCTCCTTCTCCCGTGTTTGGTCACACCCTCTCTCCCATAGTCACTTCCCTCTAAGTTCCTTTCAAAAGACTTCCTCTCTCACAGACTAGACTAGACTGAGAAGTTCCCGTTCATGGTCATTCCACCCGTTTCTTATGTCCCTATGTCTCTCTTTCCTACTAACTCCGTTATCCTTGACGTACCTGTTTCGTTTCCTATCACATAGACTTCACTTCTGGTTCCGTCCTCCCCATGGAGTTATCCGTTCCCGTCTGAACCTCTTAAGTATACACCGTCTTAACTAGTAAACCACCCAGCTTTAGGTAACCGTCCAAAAATTCCTCCAGTCCCAGTCGACACGACCAACGACACAGATCTCATCTAATCGAGGTCCTTCTAATCTCGGTCCTTTTAGTTTTCTGACATATCATTTATTAGATGTGTTTTCGTACTTCGTGTATCTTCCAAGAGCAGTTGTCCGTTAGGTCCCGAAGGGACCATCGAGTCACCATTCCGTAGGCGAACGGTAACGTCCTTTGTGTCTACGATAGGAACCGGGCCCTTCTAGGGTGTACGACACCTTGTTGATTCGGATGTACGACTCTAATGACTCGGACACGAGATCTCGGGTCCTCGGTGTTGATGACCCGGGTACGTGGTGTTGATGACTTCGGGCGCACGAGATCTCGGAGACGACACGTCGTCCTCTTCGGTGACGGTACTCTACGGGCGTGTGGTGTCCATCTCTCATCGGGGGTGAGTGACGTCGATCTCTTTTCGGGTTCGTTTGTTTCTTCTAGGTTGTGTCGGTTTTTTATTACACTTATTTATTTTAATAAAAAATTTACTATTAGACTTTTCGTAACTATCTATTTACGGTCGACTCGTCTCCCCTACCTTACGGACCCTTCTAGACGTGACTGTCCTGGTCCAAATCAAGAGGACACACAGTCGAGGAGAAGTCTTTCCTCACGTAAGGAAGACCTCAAGAGCCTCTGAAGGGAAAAAAATACACATTATTGTATCGGACCCTGTGTCCTATCTTTACGGGGGGTGGACCCAGTGCTATCAATCAAAATGGTCCGATGGTAAGTCTCACAGGGACCCTCTAGACGACAGGAGTTTCTAGAGGACACCGAAGACGGAGGTGTCTGTCTGTGGGTGGTTGGTGTTTCGGTTCCACTGAAAGAAGTCTTTTTATAAGACGAATCGTAAGTGGGTGAGGGAGACATTTGTAAATAATTTTACTGTGGATGAGACACGGACCGTTACTCAATCTACGACATACCTTACTATCTCTATAAGTTCCATATTAATGTGAAGAGTGTACGTGTTTGAGTAAATTAAGAGTGACATTTCAACTGTAATTACAGCAGTAGGATATGTCTTCTACTTTGATCCTAAGTCTCTTAAATTCACTGAACGTGTTTTAGTGTCAGTCCTTTATCGTTCGAGTTCCTTCTGAACTTACCACGATTCTTTAAGTGGATACAATATAATAATATAATAATAGTTTTTTAGTACGAAAATTACAAATATTAGATTAATTCTTCTTTTCTAAATTTTTCGAGGTCAATGAACATCTCAAGTCCCCTTCTTTCCTTCAGGTGAGACCCAGTGAAGCATCCAATGGTGTTGACAGTTGATTTTTTTTTACGTGTTGTACTCTCAACGTTAAATTCAAAATGAACCCCGTTTTACTCCTGACGTCGGGTCTTCTGTCGTGGAGTCTGTCGAGACTCTCTGACGAGGTTCCTCGATCCCCCTTTCCTGTAACAATACACTAAAACCACTTCCCCTCCGATGTATGTTAGTTCACATATAAAAAGGTTTTCCAAAGATGATCAGAACACTTCGAAGACGCTCAGTGTTCTTTGCCAGTAGTGATACTCCCTAAAATCACGAAAAGATCTATACTTCTCTATATTCTTAACCCAAGTATTTTAGTCGAGGTCTCTTATAGAAAGACTTCTGGACAGGACGGTCAAAAGGTCTTCGTGCCTCACGGAGTAAAGACGAGAGGTGAGACTTGAAGAAGTCCCCGACAACTTCCAGTCGTCGACATCATCGTGTACTAAATTAGGAACATCTCCATCTCCCGTTCGTGAGTACCGTTCACGGTCAAACACCAACTGTGTGTGTTTAGGTCAAATGTTCAAGCTTTTTTACACCATTTTGGTCACTATGTCCTCACATGTCGGTGATACCTCTTGTCATACCTCTGAGGAATTTTTTGACCTTTATCTTGACGGAATACTGGGTCGTTAGGGTGACGACCCGTATGTGTGGCTCCTTTGTTCTTAACTTTCTCTATGCAGATGGGGTCACAAGTAGCGTCGTGACAAATATTATCGGTCCTGTACCTTCGTTGGATCTACAGGTAGTCGTCTGCTTACCTATTCTTTCGACACCATGTATATGTGTTACCTCACAATGAGTCGGTAATTTATCTTATGTAAACTTAGGCAAGATTACTCCACCCACTTTGACTTCGGCTAATTTGTCTCGCTTCATTCGGTCTTTCTTTTTGTGGCCATGTCATATGATTGTGTATATATACCTTAAATCTTTCTACCATTGCTATTGGGACATACGCTCTATCGTTTTCTCTGTGTCTACATGTCTTGTCAGAAAACCTGAGACACCCCCTCCCGCTCCCACCCTACTAAACCCTCTTACCGTAACTTTGTACACATTATAGTATACACTTTGTTTAGTGGTCAGGCCCAAGCTACGTACTATGTCCTACGAACTATGTCGAACCCCGACCACGTGACCCTACTGGGTCTCCCTCCCATGGCCCTCCCTCCACCCTTCCCCTAAGTCCTACTCCTTGTGCACATATGAGTACCGCCTAAGTACAACTATATACCGTTTTGGTTATGTTGTATCATTTCATTAATTGGAGGTTAATTTTATTTATTTAAATATAAAATTTTTTTCTTTTTATGTCCTCGTAGTTTCTCTCTATGAAAACTGTTCGTAGTCCCTTCCTAAAAACCTACTTTACTGAAAACTCGACTTATAATTCCTACTCTACCCCAGTCGGTCTACCTCACATCCCACCTTACTTTTATGATAAATTAGTTTGAACAGTAAACATAAAGATGAAACGAATACAACCAAAATTTTTATAAAGGTTACAAAAGAATAAAACCAAGAACTCTAATTTAAAAAAAATTTTTTAACACGATACGATTCCGGTATTTTCTTAATCAATTCCTAAAAAAGAATTGGACTTAATTCACAAATTTTCAATCTTGTACTGACTTGAGTTGTCTTTCCTTTTAATAGACTACAACTTTCCTTCTCTCTTTAGTTACTACGTCAGTAAATAGGAATATTAAATGAGACGGGTCTGACGGGAAAAAAGGTCTATAGACGGACTGAGTGAAGAAAGACCAGAGTAGAGTCTACTATAATAACCTCTCCACAAAGGGATGTTATGATGAATTTTACATGAAGAATCTGTAAAGTATCTAAAATCATGACACTTACCATAGAATACAAGATATTAAAAAATATTAACGAAACAAACGACAAGTCCATCTGTTTACGATAACTAAAGAATTCAATTATTATCTTTACACTTTAAGTCACTTGGGATTATAGATTGTAAACAATTGACAACAGTATAAAAAATTTGATATTCTTTTTAGTTGTCGTTTTGGTCTCAACAGACATGGGAAGGATGAGAAAATTGTATAAAGTAAAAGAGATAATAATAAAATGGTCTCAGATATCATAACACAAATTTTTGACCCTAAGAACAGAAAAGGACTGTAATTTTCTCGACGTAGATTTCAAAAAGGTAATTTACATTGAAACTGAGTTTAGAAACAGTTTGACTCCTTAAAAAGTTTCTCAAAATTTAATGTGTAAGGGTCCACCACGATCACCATTTCTTGGGTCGACGGTTACGGTCTTTGTATTCTCTGGTCTCAAGTTACGACCTAGCACTTCTAGGGGACCTTTTCCTTTACCGTTGGGTGAGGTCATAAGAACGGATCTCTTAGGGTACCTGTCTCCTTGGACCGTCCCAGGTCAGGTATCACAGTACTCAGTCTGTACTGACTTCACTGAATCGTACGTCGTGTAACTTAAAATCCAAACAGAATCGAAAAGAAGGTTCCTCGTTCTCAGAAAATCAAAGTCCCGGTATCAGTGGTAGGCGTCACTAAAACCTCGGGTTTTTTATTTTAGACAGTGAGAAAGGTTAAAGAGGGGTAGATAAACAGAACTTCACTACCCTGGTCTACGGTACTAGAGTCAAAAAACTTACGACTCAAAAACAAAACAAAATAAATAAAAAATTAACTTCTTATTAACGAAATGTCTTAAAACAACCAAAGACGGTTTGTAGTTGTACATAGTCGATACCATATGTTTACAACTCAAAATTCGATCGTAAAAGTAAGAGGAGAAAATGGAAATAGTTCTCCTAGAAATCAAGGAGAAGTGAAAGAAGGTAATTTAACTATAGTAGACGTATAAATTTCAACAACTATAGAGAGGGTCGTTAGAACTAAGGTCGAACACGAAGAAGGTCGGGTCATAAAGTGTACTACATAAGACGTATATTCAATTTATTCGTCCCACTGTTATATGTCGTAACTGCATGAAGAATTTTTCGTCTCTGTAGTGAACCGTGTGTTTCTAGGCATATCAGTTTCGATACCAAACAGGTCATCTGTACATGTCTACACTCTCAATGGTATTTCTTCTGTCTCACGGTTTCTTAACTACGAAAACTTGACACTATGACCTTTTCTGAGAACTCTTAGGGAACCTGTCGTTTCTCTAGTTTGGTCAGTTAGGGTTTCCTTTAGTTGGGACTTATAGGTAACCTTCCTGATTACGACTTCGACTTCGAGGTTGTGAAACCGATCGACTACGTTTTGTGGTTGAGTAACCTTTTCTGGGACTACGATCCTTTCTGACTCCCGTTCTCCTTTTCCCCCGTTGTCTCCTACTCTACGGATCTTCCATAGTGACTGAGTTACCTGTACTCAGACTCGTTTGAGACCCTCTGTTACTTCCTGTGTTTGAACCACGCGACGTCAAATACCCCAGTGTTTCTTAACCTGTACGGAATCACTGACTTGTTCTTGTAGCATAAAATTTGGTTTTTGGAATAAAACGTTGACGATTCTATTAGTACACAAAAAAAGAGAAAATTACATCACTTTAATTAAGTATCTAAAAGACTACAATTCCATAAAAACGTAAACCCCCGATTTATAATAAACTAGTGTCTAACAAAAAATTTACGTAACAACCTAAGTTAATTGATAAAATCAAAATTTTACAAATATTTATACGATAAAGATCATATTTTACCCAGTAGACTCGGATCTCTTAAACCCTCCCCTTTAAAAAACAATAGTAAAGACCCAAAATTACCAATAATATAACATAGAAAGACCTCGGTTGAAACTTTAAATATAAAAGGTCTTTAAATAGTTAAAATAAATACAAAATTCAAAAGTATAAAATTAACAATTCTAGAGAGAACACATATAAATATAAAAAATAATACTTACCATAAATAAAGGTAGAAAAGAACTAAGTGTAATGGTCTCTATATAAATAGAATGACTAGAAAAGTTTTGAAAATTAAAACACTGCGAGGGTGGGAGGGAGAGAGATAGGGGAGAGTGAGAGTGAGAGGAATTAAAAAAAAAAGAGAGAGTGTGTCCTAATGTAATTCTATGTTTAATGTCCTTTTGGGTTTTATGGTCACCGAACGTGTTTTGTTTCATACGGAAGAAAGAATTCACATTTTTTAGAACTCGATTAAGTCCCGACAATACAAAGAGATCCACAGTCCCTAGTTTGATATACATAGAACTACAACGTACCAAAGGTAAAGTCATGTTCTACTGATTACCTGAAGGTCAGTAATTTCAACATAAAAATCAGTCGTTCTTCCTCTTTACAAAAATTTTTGTGTAAGGTATTGAACGTGTATATTAAGATGAATATAGGGTGATTCGTCTTGACATACGTTCTGTCGTTTTCACTGTGTCTACATATTTTTTGACAATTGTTAAAGTTCTACCGTTCCACTTTCATAGTTTGATTAGAACCTCGTGACATGATACACACTGACGTGTCCAGTGTACGGGTACTTTGACTAGAACGGGGTCCCAAGAGATAAATTACTTCTTTTCCTCCTCCTTGTAAGTCTCTGTCGACCTTCAGATACGGGGTATTAAATTAGTAAGGACGGAAAAGGGGGGAAACACCAAGAAACCCTGAAAGGTCCACAGAGTCACCATTTCTTAGAAGGTACTCAGTCCTCCTAAGGGACCTTCTCCTTTACCGTCGGGTGAGGTCATTAGGGTATTTGTCTCCTCGGACCTCCGATATCAGGTGTCCCGGCTTTTCTCGACCTGTCTTGACTCGTGTGTACGTCCGTGCGCACCAAGAATCCCATATGAGAAGGACTGAACTTGTAAATCGATTAACGACATAAAGGAAATTTTTACAATACATAAAGGAAGGTACATGAATCTATCCATAGTAATGATAACGGTAAAATGTTTCGTATTCTTATTCGTGACTCTTCAACTTATTGTACTAGTTCAAGTTTCTCAAATAACCGTTACATTAACCCTATACTTGTGTTGGTTGAATAGACCTAAGGTACCAAAGTTGTACACGTTGTATGATGGTGAGACGTAGTACGTATGTAGAATTAACATGGACAGTGAATTCAACGTTGAATAAAAGTACATAGAGGGAAAGGTTAACACCCATATATCATTTAATTTTTACACGTGTTAACAAGACAAATCTCTATGTGTGAACCCACTATTTTGGTATTTCTTTGTATATCTGCACTAACACACAGGAACCTTTCAGAACTAACAGAGGTTCTTTACATTCATAGTGTATGTGTGTGTGTGTGTGTGTGTATGTGTGTGGGAACCACTCTACACTAATAAAGAACCCACTTGATTTCCCCTTTAGTCATCACTATAGAAAGACAATCCCTATCCGTTACTGACTCTTCCCGTCTTCGATTCCCTTTTGACTGTGTTTAGTCTGTATATAGTCGTTTTGTAGTATCCTGTTTAACAAGAGGAAGTCTCTCTTCATCTTAAAGTTTTCTTCCTTTACTCTAGTACCCGGAGTCTCTAAACCTTCTTCTATCTCAATTTCTTCTTTCCAGTTCCTTTGACTCTTCACTTTTACCAGGGTTCCTACCTTTAAGGGTGTTTCCGGTGGGAGAAAAACTTCCTGGTTCAGATTTTTCGAAGTAAACGAGGTATTTTTCTGTGACGACTTTTACCTACACAAAGTCAGGGACAAAGAGGGTGAAGAACGATTCACGATGGAGGAATTTCTTGAAACATATAAAATGTATTAAGAAGTAAAACCACTCTAATCGTCCTACTCCATCAGGTTCTTGCCAGTCTGAAGTGAAGTGGATGGGAATTATGGATCCCTGAGGTCACCTCTACTCTGACCTCTTACGTAACATGAGTATATATTTAATTAAAAAAATTAACTCTAGAGTGTTTTATATAACAGGTACGGAATCAAAATAGTGCATTACAATTATTTACTCTTAAAAGAGTACAATGTTCCAGAAGAAACTTTTGTGATAAGGACAACGACATTTTTATAAGTAGAATAACTCCATGTTATTGATTTGGTAAGGGAAGAAGAACCTATAAATCCAGTTAATCTAGGAGGAAAAAAAAGACAGTATTTATTACGACATCACTTGTAGGAACACGTACATAGAAACTAGTAGTAGAGGTTAGTCAAAGAACCAAACCTAAAGATCTATACTCCAGTGACCTAGTCTCTGACACTTAAAAGTTCTGAGAACGTTGTATAACCATTTAACAAGAGGGATTCCTGGAGTAGGCAAATAGGAGAGTGTTCGTCCCACACGTTCATGGACAATGTGTTATGGAAATGGTTGTAAGACCGACACCATTTTGTTTTTTACAAAATGGGTTAATTGGTCCTGTGTACGTGACTATCTTGAATTTGTAGACGACTCTTCTTTGAACTCTTCAAACCAAATTTACACCTTTTCGATTAACGTCAACAGTGTCTACCCGTGGACGGTTTTTGTCCCTTTTAGCAAAAGTAGTCAAATCCTCTCTTCCTAACACGTCAGGTCGAAAGTACGGAGAAAGTCTCACACACCATACTTAATCTCCCACACGACTCAAGAGACACTAAATTACTTTCATGTCTACTTCTAAAGTTCGAAAGAAGTACAAGTACGGAATTGACTATGAATAAACATATAAACTTTCTTCTAAGTCATCCCATACCTTTAGATCGAATAAAGGTCTTCTACCTTAGATCGAATAAAATGTCTTCTACCGAATAAAAAAATTATATTTAAATAAATAAAATTAACCTCCAATTAATGAAATGTTATAACATAACCAAAACGGTATATAGGTGTATTTAGGCGGTACCCACATGTGCACAAGGGGTAGGACTTTGGGGGAGGGAGGAGGGAGAGGTATGGTAGGGAGACCCAGTAGGGTCACGTGGTCGGGGTTCGCAGGACATAGAACGTAGCTTGGACCTGACCACTAAGTAAAGTATATACTATAATATGTACAAAGTTACGGTAAGAGGCTTTAGTAGGGTGGGAGCGGCAGAGGGTGTCTCAGGTTGTCTGACAAGATATGTAGACACAGAGAACGACAGAGTGTATGTCCCAATATCAATGGTAGAAAGATTTAAGGTATATACCGAACTAACAATTTTTGATAAAATTCTTTAGTTTAAAGTTCGAACTTCGATTTTCTGAGAGACTGTAGGTAAAACGATTCAAGGGGGTCACAGTAATCTGACCCTAATTACTACATTGCTTATACCCTTATGTGACTCGAAATTTGACATACCTTATTTGTTTCGATAAAGACTGAACAAGTGCTTTCAGTGTTGTAAATCAGACTTACACTCCGGTGTCTTGGTATAATAGGTTACGGGTCTTCTTATTGTTTAAGATTTCAGTATCTCAATGTACCATCTACCTCATTGTTAAAGTCTTCTCCAAGTGTCTAATTACGGTTATTCTGATTTGAAGGTCTTGACGATAACCTATTCGTAGAGAAGATAGTCAAAATTCTCTTTCACTAACAATAACTCTTTATAGTTATTGGAGTCTATACGTCTACTGTGGTGGGAATGTCGTCTTTCTTTTCTTCTTGATTATTCGGAGAACTACTTTCACTTTCTCCTCCCACTTTTTCAACCGAATTTCGAGTTGTAAGTCTTTTGATTCTAGTCCCATTGGTCGGAGTAGTGAAGTACCGTTTATCTACCCCTTTGTTACCTTTGTCACTCTCTAAAATAAACCACACCCCCGAGGTTTTAGTGACGTCTACCACTAACGTCGGTACTTTAATTTTCTGCGAACGAAGAACCTTCTTTCCGATACTGGTTGGATCTGTCGTATAATTTTTCGTTTCTGTAATGAAACGGTTGTTTCCAGGTAGATCAGTCTCGATACCAAAAAGGTTATCAGTACATACCTACACTCTCAACCTGACACTTCTTTCGACTCGTGGTTTCTTATCTACGAAAACTTGACACCACAACCTCTTCTGAGAACTCTCAGGGAACCTGACGTTCCTCTAGGTTGGTCAGGTAGGATTTCCTTTAGTCAGGACTTATAAGTAACCTTCCTGACTACGACCTCGAATTTGAGGTTATGAGACCGGTGGACTACGTTTCTTGACTGAGAAACCTTTTCTGGGACTACAACCCTTTCTTACTTCCGCCCTCCTCTTCCCCTACTGTCTCCTATTCCTCCTATTCTACCGTAGTGACTGTGTTACCTGTACTCAAACTCATTCGAGGCCCTCAACCACTACCTGTCCCTCCGGACCAACGACGTAGGTACCCCAGTGTTTATCAACCTGTGCTGACTCACTGACTTGACTTGACTAACTATACCAATTGATACGGGTCATTTTTATAGGGAGTTGAACAAATCCTTTCACATATTTAAGGTCTTGACGGACCTTTAAATGACGATACATTACTTTGTGGTCCGGTAATTTAAAAAGATATGTTATACACTTTTCTTTCGAATTATATGTTATCACTATATTTAGACCTTAACCTTATCTCTACAAAACTAAATATTCATGTTGTCAAAAGTTATTATCAAATTGGACTATTTTTGGATATAGGAGTGACTCAACTAGTTTTATCTAGTTACTTTGATGATCCGACTTTTGACATATAAAGACAGGACAAATTCTTTATACTAATTAAAAAGGTTTTGTCAACACGACGTAAATTATGTCAAATTAAAATATAAAAAACTTGTCCCCGGAAGGGTCCACCGAGTCACCATTTCTTAGGTGAACGGTTACGTTCTCTACGGTCTCTGTGCCCAAACTAGGGACTTAACCCTTCTAAGGGAACACATCCTTTACCGTTGGGTGAGGTAATAAGAACGGACCTTTTAAGGTTTCTGTCTCCTCGGACAGGTGTCGTGCACGAAATGAGGTACCCAAGTGTTACTAAGTCTGTACTGAATCACTGCCTTGTTGCAAAAACTTGTCGGATTTCCAAAGTGAAGGGTAGTAACATAACATCTGACGTTATTTTGTGTGTCGGAATTTCAACTCGCAATACAAAATGAACCACCTTTAAAAATCCTGAAGTTCAGGTCTTCCGTCGTAGAGTTCATTAGGACTCTCTTGACGAACTACGTTGTCCCCTTCGACTCAATATACCTTCAAACCGTTGTTTCCCGTCCATCAGTCTTGTGGTTTTCTCATAACAATCAATCCCTTTTGGTCTATAGGGTTCAATTCCTTAAATCACGAAAAGATGCATACCCTTCTACGTTCTCAGACCCGAGTGACTTTAGTAAGGAAACTATTCATGGAGTCGTAGGACAAAAGTGTAGGACTCATAGGAGTCCCAAATTGTGTCCCTCGCCAACATCCTACTACCGAAGATCTATCGTCCGTAGGAAAAGGAAGGACTCAAAGGAGTCCGAGTGACCGAACACAACCTTCCGACTTTAACGACTACTGATATCGTAGGAAAGACTCGACCGAATTTTTTGGACTGAATCTTGAGTTGTAAGTTTTTTGATTCTAGTACTGTAGGTCAGGGTAGTAAAATAAGTTTATCTATCCCTTTGTTACCTTTCTCATTGTCTAAGATAAAAGAACCCGAAGTTTTAGTTACGTGTATCACTGACGTCATTACTTTAATTTTCTACGAACCAGGAATCTTCTTTTCGATACTGTTGGGATCTGTCGTATAATTTTTCGTCTCTGTGATGAAAAGACTGTTTCCAGATATATCAGTTTCGATAGCAAAAAGATCATCAGTACATACCTACCTACACTCTCAACCTGGCGTTTCTTTCGACTCGCGATTTCTTGACTACGAAAATTTGACACCACAACCTCTTCTGAGAACTCTTAGGGATCCTAATCGTTCCTCTAGTTTGGTCAGTTAGGATTTCCTTTAGTCAGGACTTATAAGTAACTTTCCTGACTACGATTTCGTCTTCGAGGTTATGAAACCGGTGAACTACGTTTCTTGACTGAGGAACCTTTTCTGAGACTACGACCTTTTATAATTTCCGTCCTCCTCTTCCCCTACTGTCTTCTATTCTACCAATCTACCGTAGTGGCTGAGCTACCTTTACTCGAATTCCTTCGAGGCCCTCAAATACCACATGTCCCTTCGGACCGTACGACGTCAGGTACCCCAGTGTTTCTCAACCTGTGTTGACTCGTTGACTTGACTTGTCTGAATATCGTAGGAACAAATGACTATACCGTCTTTTATAAGGTAAAGAGTCTTAATAACTTATACTATCCGTTATCCATTATTGTTCATCCGTGTTCAAAACCTCATCTCTTTCAGTTTCATGTTTAGGACCGAGGTGGTTACGTATTTTAAGAGAGGAACCGGAAATTACAGGTTGTTGGACCGATCCGAACGGAAAGGTTAGAGTGGAGGTCGGGGTGAGGAGAAGTGAGTGGTACGAGGTCGGTGTGTTCGAGGAACGACAAGGAGTTTGTGAAGTTCGAACAAAGGGAAAGTATCAGAATAACGAGGGGAAACTACCTTGACGAGAAGGAAGTATAGAAGTATAGTAAACGAGAGAGTGAAATAAGCACAGAAAAAAGTTTATAGTGGAGGGGTCTCTGTAGGAGGGACTGGTGAGTTAATTTTATTGGGTGTGAAACTCAGTGATTAATAATGTAATCGGTCTAAAAAAAGAAATGATGGATTTTAGTATCTACAAAATAAATGGATTAACAAATAATTAATAAAAGGGTAATATTAGAGATACTCTCGTCCTCAGAATGGACAAAACACGGGACGACATAGTAGTCGTCTATCCTATTGAAACTTGTGTAGTATCTATGAATTATTTGTAAAAACTTACTTACTAATTTATGTACTTACTTGGTTGTTTTCGATCCTATTAAGATACGTATCGATAAACCCCTCATGTGTTTTCCACATGGATTGGATTTAAACGTCAACTTTACCTCATACTAGTTTCCTTTAAAGGATCTCCTTCTATTTGATATTGGACTTCAAAACTTCCTACTCATCCCTTCTTCCTCTCCTAAGATCCACTTCCTTTGTCTCTACACTCCCCATCTCCTATTCTCTTATGTCGGACTTATAAGTCCTTTGAAGTCCATTAGACCCTACTAAGTAGTTTTACACTTGTCCTCTTTTACCGAAGACACACCAACCTCCCCAACTCATATCAGGGACTTCGGAATATTTACTAAACTCTGGGTTTCGACGATTTTTGTAGAAGAAAGATTTACGAGGGTTCCCACTAGTTTTATCAGACCTGAAAGGAAGGTCATCTAAAGGTCTTTATATTCTTCAATTGGTGTTGTACCTTACTCCTTCTTAAGAAATTTTAAGACACACACACTGAACAAGTAAAGGGAAGGATGTAGGTGAGGGGTTAATTCTAGACTATCTCTAACTCCAGTCGACAGGAAGTCCTGTAGGTTGTTCTAGGTATTAATATTCGTCTAAAATATGTCACTCAAGTAGGGAGTATCGACGTAAATTATTACACAACGATATACACAGAACCGTCTACGGGGTGTTATTTGACTAACGTTTTCTACAGTAAAGTACATACGTACAAATGTAACGAAAATGTCACCGGTCCAATTCTCGGTGTACAGGAGACGTAAACCTCCCTCTTTCCTATGCACAACGAAACGTCACCCATTTTACCAGGTTTGTTTTTTGGCATAGGTATGGGGTTCCTCAAACATTAGGTTTTCGTTCTCACCTGTACGATACTTTGTGACGTCTTGTTATGGGTGTGTTATGCACGTCTATCTCGTCGTGTACGGATAGTGTCGACCTTACGAAACATTTCCTAGGGGTTTGGTAACGATCAGAAACTTGTAAAGGGGTCAAGTTTCGTGTCTTATGGTAGAGAATAGTCGTTTGAGTCTTTTCGGTTCGTTCTACGAATTTTGTCTGTACTCATTTCCAGTATAAGGATTTGACATCTTTTGATTTTTCATTTCGAGGGACTGTTCATTTGATGACGGTACGTGTAATGGTAGGTGGGAGTCACCATTGTATGAGACATAAGTACGACAGTCTCCGTTTATGTTGAGTAACTGAAAAGGTAACTATTCTACGGGGAAACAAGAAATCAACAAGTCAACACAGGTTGAGAAAACGTTGAGACATCTGAAATCGGGAGGTCCAAGGAGACAGGTACCCTAAAAGGTCCGTTCTTGTGACCTTACTAAACGGTAAAGGGAAAGATCCAATAGAAGGTATAAGTCCCCAGTTTGGACGTGGAAGAACAGAGGACACAATGTCCGCCTAAGAAAATTACGACTTGGTAACCTTTCAGGTTCTATGGTGATTGGTTACTAATTTACTTCTAGAACCTATTTGTAAAAAACCCTTGTTTTTCCTTTTTCAATTTCTTAATTAGTAAACCGAATTCAAGTAATTATTAATTTTGGGTCTCGACAATGACGAAAACAATAAGAACAACGATTGTAGACGTTTGTTTTTTATCTTTCCTTTGATCCTACACTACTTTTCTTGTGACTTTGCTCTCGGACTAGTCGAAAAATAAGAGTCGTTCAGTGGAGTAGGAAGATTGGAGATAAAGAGGATTGACATTTTATCCTCGTTAATTGACACTTGTCAGATGAAGTGATCCGACAAATCAGAAACACTAGGGTACCTGACGTCAGGCGGTCAGAGGACAGTCACTCCGAAGAGGTCCGTTCTTATGACCTCACCTAACGATACGGGAGGAGGTCCCCTAGAAGGGCTGGGTCCCTGACTTGGGTCCAAAGGACTTAATGTCCACCTAAGAAATCGCTGACTTGGTAGTCCCTTTGGGTCTTTAATCAAACGTATATAATAATTCCGTAAAAGATTTGGTCTTTCGTGACGTTTACAATCTCGAATAATACATTACAGGTAACAAAGACACAAGAGGATTTAAGGGCACCTTTGGTAAGTTCACTGGGAGATTCGTAAAAACAATAAAAAATTTATATAAAATGAAAAATCTTATCAAAATCTAAATGTCTTTTCAACTCTTTAATCATGTATCTCTCGAGAATTTATGGGATGTGGAATAAAGGGGGATAATAATACAATCATACCAAAGGTCATAACTATGTCATAATAATTGATCAAGTACGTACGAATTAGCACATGTTGAGACGTTTGAGTACCTGACATCGGGAGGTCCGAGGAGGTATAAAAGTTCTTATGACCTCACCCAACCGTAAAGGATGTGATCTAATAATTGGTTTCAACTCTCAAATAACTATAAAGGAAACGAAATGGATTATAGGTAAAAGGAAAGGTTTTAGGGTACGACTCATAGTGAAATGTAAATCAACTATACAGAGGACTCCGATGAGAATCGATACTGTAAAAGTGTCTAAAGGGGGTAAAAACTACTGAAATTCGTGATAATGAGTTTTACTACGGGGACATGACGTTAAAGAGACTATAAAAAGAGTACTAATCTGTCACCGATACCCAAAACACCTTCTACTATCGTCTCCATTCAACGGTAAAAGTAGTGTATTATAGTTTCCGTATATGATAGTTATACTAAATGCTGTAACTCCAACGAGAACCAGTGGACCGACACCATCGTAAACAGTCAAAAGAAGTGACTTTTCAACATGAAAAGGGGGGGAAAGACATGATATAAGAAACCTCCTTTAGTGGTACACTTCGGGTATGAATTCCTCATCAATACGAAGGAGAGAGACCAAAACAAAAATGGTTTATTTTCGTTATACAGGTACCATGTATCGAACGGAAAAACGTTATCCCTGACAATGGAAAATTCTATAAAAGTTTCTCGACCATACTTTAGTGAGAAAAGTCTTCTTTTTGATGTCATTGTCATCGAAAGATAAGGAACGGAACTTTTAGTGTCAAGGGTAAAAATGAAGTTCTATTAAAAATAGAATTTCTTTTTTCAAATGAAACAACTTAAACGGTAAGTTACGAATTCCCCCGGACAGGACAAGTGTGTCAAGACAGAAAGGAAGAAAGAAGATGAAAAAATAGACGTGGAAGAAATTTTTCTTTTGAACACGTAGGTAAAGAAGAAAATCTAATAAGGTAGTACGACAAAGTTTATACGACGAACATATTAAAAGACTCTATTTTTTAATCTTAGATTCGAAGAGAGACTCCCTTATAATGGAAACTTCAAGTCCCTCCGTAGTCTTAGTTTCATTTTAGATGTTAAATGAAGGGATACTGTTTAAGACCCTTTTATTTTGATTGTTCTATGTTTTCCTTTTTAGACAAAGTTTGACTATTATTTCTACGTCATTACTGATCTTTATTTCTTTTGTACTCCTTCAGTACTTATTCTTGATGAACCAAATGTTGTTAACGTAAAGGGATTTGGAGTCGTTCGGTTTCATAGATTTGGAGTTTAAGACTAAGTCAGTAAGGACCTGTTTGAAATAAAGAGTTTATGTTCAAAGACACCGTTTTTATTTTTCTCATTTGTGTGTTTACGTGGGTCTCTTTAGACTGTGTTCCTTAAATCTACCCAATTTGTCCTCGGTGATTTTTCTTTTAGTATGTCTCCATCCATTAGAAAAAGACCCCGAAGGGGCCAACGAATCGTCGTTTCTTAGGTGGACGTTTCGTCCTCTGTGTCCTTTGTACTCAAACTAGGGACCCAGCCCTTCTAGGGGACCTCCTCCCGCACCGTTGTCTGAGGTCATAAGAACGGACCTCTCCTCGGACCACCTGACGTGAGGTATCCCAGTGTCTCAGGTCACACTGACTTGAGTGTACGTTAGCAAAAGATTTCTATCATTACACCTACATGTTAAGAACAGTAGAACGTTTAGTTTTTAAATGTGTATTGGTCCTTTCTTTAAAA
Organism: Capra ibex; assembly: GCA_006410555.1. Lineage (NCBI taxonomy): Eukaryota > Metazoa > Chordata > Mammalia > Artiodactyla > Bovidae > Capra > Capra ibex. Next base: position 17,885,496 of record SJYO01007492.1, read on the forward strand.
CGTAAACCGATTGTAAAAGAATTAAAGAAAAAATTGTCTTTTTTTATTATTATTACTAATTTTCGAAGGATCAGTGTTCGTTATGTCACATTTCATTCCTTGTGGTCAAAAGCTTAGTCTTCTTTGACTTAAGTTTAAGGTTGGAGTGGTAAATGATCGACATACTGATATACTATTTAATAAATTGAAAACGCTTAGAGTTAAAAAAGTAGATATTTTCTGTGTGATCTCGATGGAATACCCAGTAATCCTACTAATCTATGTACAATCTATGTACCGTTTTTTATATTAATATATATCTACGATTAATTATATATCGTCTGAGACTTAATCTGTCTCTCTTTCTTCTATGATAAACCTAGGAGAGTCAAAAATTAGAATCACCTTCTTTACCTCTGATTAGTTCCTTTTTGGTTTTTGTTACTTTAATACTTTTAATATTTAAGATGTTTCAGTGAATTTTTTTCCATCAAAAGGGGTTCATCCACTACTACCTTGATTTTATATAGTGACTTTTTCGACTTTCTTTTTACTTTTACAATTAACGAGTCAGCACAGGTTGAGAAACGTTGGGGTATCTGACATCGGGTGGTCTAAGAAGACAGGTACTTTAAAAGGTCCGTTCTTATGAACTCAGTCATCGGTGAGGGAAGAGGTCCTCTAGAAGGACTGGGTCCCTAACTTGGACCCATAGGACATAATGTCCGTCTAGGAAATGATAGACTCGGTGGTCCCTTCATTCGTAATTTATTTATTTCGGGGTTCCTTCTCATTAATTCTATTTCCTTTGTACTATACGTTTCAAGGGTACTACTCCCTTCCTTCCCACGAAAGTTCCTTTACTTTCCTCTAATATCCATACTCCCTGTCACGTCACTCTCTTCGTCGTCTTCGGTCCTGTTCGTTTCAGAACATCTGGTAGCAGTCCTAAAACCAAGAACGGTATGCTTATTACTTTTTCGTAACTTTCCAAAACTTGTTTCGTCACTGTAAAAATTTTGTCCAAGTGAGTCCGACGACACCCCTATTTGATGTACCCCGTCCTTCAAGTCAAGTCAAGTCAGTGAGTCAGCACAGGCTGGGGAACGTTGGGGTACCTGACGTTGTGCGGTCCGACGGGACGGGTAGTGGTTGAGGGTCTCGAATGAGTCTGAGTACAGAGTAACGTAGTCACTACAGTAGGTTGTTAGAGTAGGAGACAGCAAGGGAAAAGGAGGGTGGAAGTTAGAAAGGGTCGTAGTCCCAGAAAAGGTTACTCAGTCAAGAAACGTAGTTCACCGGTTTCATAACCTCAAAGTCGAAGTCGTAGTCAGGAAGGTTGCTTATAAGCCCTAAGTAAAGGAAATCCTACCTGACCATCCTAGAGGCACGTCAGGTTCCCTGAGAGTTCTCAGAAGAGGTTGTGGTGTCAAGTTTTCGTAGTTAAGAAGTCTCAAGTCGAAAGAAGTGTCAGGTTGAGAGTGTAGGTATGTACTGATGATCTTTTTGGTGTCCAAACTGATCTACCTGGAAACAACCATTTCATTACAGAGACGAAAAGTTATACGACAGATCCAACCAGTATCGAAAAGAAGGTTTCTCGTTCGCAGAAAATTAAAGTACCGACGTCAGTGGTAGACGTCACTAAAACCTCGGGTTTTGTCATCAGACAGTGACAAAGGTAACAAAGGGGTAGATAAACGGTACTTCACTACCCTGGTCTACGGTACTAGAAGCAAAAGACTTACAACTCAAAATTCGGTTGAAAAGTGAGAGTAGAAAGTGAAAGTAGTTCTCCGAGTAATCAAGAAGAAACGAAAGACGGTATTCCCACCACAGTAGACGTATAGACTCCAATAACTATAAAAAGGGTTGTCGGAACTAAGGTCGAAGACGAAGTAGGTCGGGTCGTAAAACGTACTACATGAGACGTATATTCAATCTATTCGTCCCACTGTTGTATATCGGAACTATATGAGGTAAGGGTTAAACCTTGGTCAGACAACAAGGTACAGGTCAAGATTGACAACGAAGGACTGGACGTATGTCTAAAGAGTTCTCCGTCCAGTCCACCAGACCATAAGTGTAGAGAAAGTCTTAAAAGGTGTCAAATAACACTAGGTGTGTCGGTTTCAGAAACCGTATCAGTTATTCTATTTTCATCTACAAAAAGACCTTGAGAGAACGAAAAAAGAACTAGGTTGCCTATAACCCTTAGACTAAAGACCAAGGAGACGTAAAAGATTTAGGTCGAACTTGTAGACCTTCAAGTACCAAGTGTATGACAACTTCGGTCCGAACGTCTTAAAACTCGTAATGAATGATCACACACTCTATTCACGTTAACACGCTATCAAACTCGTAAGAAACCATAACGGAAAGAAACTCTAACCTTACTTTTGACTGGTAAAGGTCAGGACACCGGTGACGACACAAAAGGTTTAAACGACCGTATAACTCAAGTCGTGAAAGTGTCGTAGTAGAAAATCCTAAACTTTATCGAGTTGACCTTAAGGTAGTGGAGGTGATCGAAACAGACATCGCTACGAAGGATTCCGGGTGAACTGAAACATAAGGTCTTACAGACCGAGACCCACTCACTATCTATGTCCTTAAGAACTCCTTCGGTTCCGTCGTCCGATTCGACCCCTACTCTCTCCGTAGTCTTCTCATTCATATCCGTGTCTCTTTAATCATTCGCTATCTTGTTTTTAACCGTCCAGATAGAAGGGGGTTTAAAACACAAAAGATCGAAACATACAACATTATTTTTTGATTTATGGACGTCACTTTTTTGTATCCTTCGTCCTATGACTCAATTTCTTAAAGGGGTCCCGGATCGTGAATCCAAAGAAGGGTTCCTATCTTAGTGTACCTCTTTCACTTCTCGTGTCCTATCTTCACAAGAGTCTTTTGGTTCCCTGGTTTATATACTCCCTCCCTCTTACCGAACCACCATCTTTACTGTGACTCATGTCTGGGACGTGGGTTGTGTTTAACTTCGAGATCCAGGTCGAGACGGTGTATGTAAATTTGTTTGTTTGGCGAAGAGGAGAAGTTTGGTTAGAGTAGACACTTTACTGGTCCTCCTTGATCAACTAGAGATCCTAAGAAAAGTCACGTATGATATTTCCATTGTCGTGTCACCACGTCTCATGTCCAAGACCTCGGTAATATAATTGTTGTTTGTACATTACTCGTGAATGGTACGGGGTCCGTAACAAGATTCATAATATATCTTTGACGGAATTAGGAGAGTTATTTAGACCACTTTCACTTTTACTTCAACGAGTCAACACAACCTGAGAATTGCTGGGGTACCTAATATGTAAGGTTTCTTAAGAGATCCGGTCTTATGACCTCACCCATCGGAAAGGGAAAAGGTTCCCTAGAAGGGTTGGGTCCCTAGCTTGGGTCCAGAGGGTGTAACGTCCGTTTAAGAAATGGTCGACTCGGTGTTCCCTTTACGTCCATCATTGATAATAATAAGAGTAGTCGAAGTGAAATATAAACTCTTTCAGGTTTCACTTGTCCTTGATTTCTCGGAGAACTACTTTCACTTTCTCCTCTTGTTTTTTCAACCGAATTTCGAGTTGTAAGTCTTTTGCTTCTAGTACCGTAGACAGGGTAGTGAAGTACCCTTTATCTACCCCTTTGTCATCTTTGTCACAGTCTGAAATAAAAACCCCCGAGGTTTTAGTGACGTCTACCACTGACGTCGGTGCTTTAATTTTCTACGAATGAGGAACCTTCTTTGCAATACTGGTTGGATCTATCATATAAGTTTTCGTCTCTGTAATGAAACGACTGATTCCAGGTAGATCAGTTCCGATACCAAAAAGGACACCAGTACATACCTACACTCTCAACCTGACACTTCTTCCGACTCACGGCTTCTTAACTACGAAAACTTGATACCACAACTTCTTCTGAGAACTCTCAGGGAACCTGACGTTCCTCTAGGTTGGTCAGGTAAGACTTCCTCAAGTTGGGACCCTAAAGAAATCTTCCTTACTACGATTTCGACTTCGAGGTCATGAAACCGGTGGAGTACGTTTCTCAACTGAGTAACCTTTTCTGAGACTACGACCCTCCCGAACTCCCGTCCTCCTCTTCCCCTGCTGGCTCCTACTCTACCGACCTACCGTAGTGCCTGAGCTACTTACACTCAGACTCACTTGAGGCCCTCTACGACTACCTGTCCCTCCGGACCGCTCGACGCTAAGTACCCCAGCGTTTCTCAACCTGTGCTGACTCACTGACTTGACTTGACTTGACTCCGAATCTCTACAATTTATTGAAAAAGTTCTAGAGTGTTAATAATTCTCTGTCTATCCTAAAGTTATAGTATCAGATACACAATACTATACGTGTAAGAGATACTATACGTGTAAGAAAATTCCTACAGATCCAAGTTTATGACCGAGACTTTTTTTTATGACCGAGACGACAAAAAGTCCACACATCCAGGGTGACACGGAGTCTAAAGAATAGACATTTTCCCCTTAATATTATCAAGAATGGATTTACATAAAACACTCCTAATTGACTCCTATATGTAGATATATAAATGTAACTCTATATATGTGTCACTAATTTTCTTATCCGAAACCTTAAATCATTCATGAGTCATTTACAAGCCACACTAATAATTAACTACCGGGTTCCTTCTTGTCTGTTAATGTAGCACCTTTTGTGAACCGTTCTTACTGAGACTAGGGTTCAAAAGTACCACAACGGTTCCGTTCCTTCGTTTCAAATCTATGTCTCGGGGATGTTTCCTCTCGACAACAGACAAGACACGTTTCCTAAAGAGAAACAAAGAGAAATACAGGAATGAATTGTAAACTTTTATACTTTCTTTGTACCTCTACCATTTATTTTATTGGATACTTCTTTTATTATATATTAGGGATATATATCAGGTTTTATTACGATTAAGTAAAACCTCACGGAATAACAAAAAATTTGGTTAAATAATTCAGTGTCGGTCTTAAATTTTCTTTATTGTATTATCCTACCATATCCCAACCTATCTTTTGTAGTGTCGCGTAACGTCGATCATTTTCATTCATAAAAAAAGTATTTTTAAAACAAAGTCTCCCTCTATTTGTCTCTCTAGTACTTTTAATATCAGAAGTTGAACGTGTCAAAAAATTTTCAAATTCATTGTGACTTGATCTGATAAGTAAGTTGTTTGTATGTGATAGTCATCAAACACGATTCGAAAGACGGTTCTCGACTCAAGTATTCTTTATTGACTTAAGGTTGAAATTCACTCTGTCCCTTTGTTGCGATTTTTTGATGTATATTGGAATACTGCGAACGTGGAGTGAAGGGCCATCTTCTCACTACAAATCTTCTCTTCCTTACAAACCTTAACGATTTCATAGTACGCTTGATGTGGAGACCGCTTTTCACACGAATAAGATACTCATTCTATCGAACTATATAAAAGAAACGAAAATCTAAACGGTACTAAAAAATTTCAGATTACAAATGTACCGGTTCCTTTGTCACTCTATATTTAGTGTAAAATACATCGACTAAATTATATAAAAGAAATAAAAATTGTCTAAGAAAGGGAGACCTTGTAACAACCCCCGTTTCCCACCGTATCCTCTTTTGATCTAGAAACAAGTGAGGAGGAGGAGATCTAGGATGGTAATACCCAATTTTTGTCTTCGACAACTTAACACCCTTTCTCTGTATCAAATTTGGGACGACATTAATCAGGTCCTCGGGGTGTCTAACAATTACTCCAACAAACTTAATCGTGGACGAGGAGCTTACCAACCCACACTCGGGTAACCGACGGTCCGGGGAACTCAGTCGCTCTCCCTATACCCAAACCTCCCTCCCCAGACGTACGACAGAACGTCCACAAAAGACTCCCAGGGACTTAGTCATAAAATAAAAGACACATAAAACACAGTAAGTGATTTACGTTCTCCGACCCGATCTACAATCTCCTTTACGTGTCCAGTCTCTGTCGGGAACGGGTGTTTCTTGAGTGCGTCCCTCTGTTCTATAAATGTGTTCCCTGTTTTCGGGTTTCGTCTACACCTCGTTGTGTCACACTCTTGTGACTGGAACCTTACTTAGTACCAGGATAGCGAAAGATCGACACACTGGACCCCGTTTTAGTGGGAATTCCTCAAAATCAATGGAATAGACGTTTGAGTCTTCTTAACCCATAATTATTCCTCGTTTACTATCGGTACTCACTTCACCCGTGATAGAGTAACTTACTTATGTCATTGACTCAACTAATGTTTTAGTTTCACGGACGTTTCTTCATGTTCACTTTACGAAACCTCGAAATTCCTCCCCCGTATAGTCCTTTTCGAAGAACCTTCATCGTAGACTTTATTTGGAATGTCCTAAACAGACTACAATCTTCCTCCGTCACTCCCCTTTATAACGGTCCCTCCTTACCTCAGTTGTTTCCGTACCTCCACCCTTCTGGACCCTGTAAGGTTTACCGTCTGTACAAAAACGACACTTAACATTAAGATATCTGTTTGTTCACACCCGAAGGGTCCACCACGACCATCATTTCTTGGACGGACGGTTACACCCTCTACGTTCTCTGTGTCCAAATTAGAGACCCAACCATTCTAGGGGACCTCCTCCCGTACCGTTGGGAGAGGTCATAAGAACGAACCTCTCAGGGGTACCTGTCTCCTCCGACCGCCCGATATCAGGTATCCAAACGTTTCTGAACCCGTACTGACCTCACTGAATCGTACGTACATCTGTTCAGGTCAACGATTGGAGTTTTTCGAGTATCAGATTACCCCTCTGTCTGAATACTTGACTATTTCGTTTCACTATGGTCAAACACTATCGCCCTGACACTCTCAGGTCACCTCCAGGTGAACCTGGTCAGACCCGATTCCGACTGGTTCACCCTTACCATCTCCTACTTCCCCCACTCACCCTGAGTTGTCACCGTCCCTTTTACGACTGACACACCGGGTAAGAGTTATCTTTACGGTCATTCCTTTAGTATAACCGTGTATCCTATCTTTGTACTGTTTCTACTTTTGACCAAACCATCGTCACTCTCTTACTCTCTCCGTTGGTTCTCGACGTTAGTCTCTCTTTTTACCGTCTTAAGATCTTGAATCTCAACCTCAGTAAATCACGATACTACTTCGGACCTCAAAGAACACTGCGACCCACCGACTTTACTTCTCTTTCACTCAGTGACCACTACTCCTAAAGTTCCTATCACCCCATCACTGATTTTTCAAATAATGACAGACAACTACTGATCCTCCCGTATCTATCCTCCCTTACGAGACACCTCGTCCAGTTACTTGGTTCATAATTATATTTATAGTGGGTCTTTCCACCCTAACACAGAACCTCCCGTTATCGACCAAAATCTCAAAATTTACACGATAGATGAATGATGTCTCGTGGACGAGATACGATCAGTGAACTAAATAAAATCATGGAGGTCAACACATCCAATCGTATAAACATCCAAACGACAGCCTCTTCCGTTACCGTGGGTTGAGGCCCTGAGAACGGACCTTTTAGGGTACCTGCCTCCTCGGACCATCCGAGGTCAGGTACCCCAGCGATTCTCAGCCCGTGCTGACTCACTGAAGTGAAAGTAAAAAGTGAAAGTACGTAACGTCTTCCTTTACCGTTGGGTGAGGTCATAAGAACGGACCTCTTAAGGTCCCTGTCTCCTCGGATCACCCGACGACAGATACCCCAGCGTGTCTCAACCTGTGCTGACTTCACTGAATCGTCGTCGTCGTCGTCGTCCAAACGACACTGTCCTTCCAGGTTTTATTCACCTGATTTATTCTATGTTCAAGTGAGGAGGCAGTACATTTTCAGACCTATACATCAGGTGCCGACGATACTGTTGTATATTATTAGTTCCAAGGCCCTCGAAAAGACAAAACAACAGGACGGTGGAACATAGAGACAAGAGTGGTACGGAAGACGTAAGGATAGTTGACCTTCTTCCCCTGTCACTTATCTCACTGGGTCTCAGTGGTTCTCACTGATTCTAAGTTTTCTTTCTCCTAATCTAAGGGGAGAACCACTCCCTCATCGTTCCAGTGTAACGTTTTCTCTTCCACCCATCCCTCTATAACAACATCGGTGTAAACCTTTTATGTTAGACGGTGTGAAATATTTTTACTGGAAATTGTCTTCCGACCAGTCGAATTATTTACACTTATTAGACGTCCTGTTTACTAGTACTTATTTTACTTAAGATGAATGAACAAGACAAGTAAAATTGGGTATCTTGTTGGAATATTTCATCTAAATAAAGTGTAGGAGTAAAATGTCTATACCCTTCATCCATTGGAAGGTTTTAGGTACTCTGTCAACACCTCGACCCTAAACTTGGTTTCGGACAAACTAAGGGTTAAACACGAGAAAGGACTGTACCGTGTCCGAGAGTACTTCGGACTGTAGGTCTCCTTTACGTTCTCTTTTCTTTCTGAACGAAAAGATAGTGTTCCTGAGTTATTTATAAACAGTTGAGATTGGTTCAATTTAGTTTGAGGAGCTCCTTTTAGAATCTTTGTCATAGACTTTCTACATGTATTTCGATTTTTTTTCAATCGAAACTTTCTTTATGTAATTGGTCGATTGCTTTGTTCTAGATACACTTGTGGTAAAGAAGTAAGTGACATGGGTGTGTCAAGTCAAGTAAAGTCAAGTCAAGTCAAGTCAGCGAGTCAGCACAGACTGAGTAACGTTGGAGTACTTAACGTCGTGCGGTCCGGACGGACAGGTAGTGGTTGAGACCCTCAAGTGAGTCTGGGTGCTCGTATCTCAGGCACTACGGTAGGTCGGTAGAGTAGGAGCCAGCAGGGGAAGAGGAGGACGGGGGTTAGGGAGGGTCGTAGTCAGAAAAGGTTACTCAGTTGAGAAGCGTACTCCACCGGTTTCATGATCTCAAAGTCGAAATCGTAGTAAGGAAGGTTTCTTTAGGTTCCCGACTAGAGGAAGTCTTACCTGACCAACCTAGAGGAACTCCAGGTTCCCTAAGAGTTCTCAGAAGAGGTTGTGGTGTCAAGTTTTTGTAGTGAAGAAGTCGTGAGTCGAAAGAAGTGTCAGGTTGAGAGTGTAGGTATGTACTGATGACCCTTTTGGTATCGGAACTGGTCTGCCTGGAATCAACCGTTTCGTTACAGAGACGAAAACTTATACGATAGATCCAACCAGTATTGCAAAGAAGGTTCCTCATTCGTAGAAAATTAAAGTACCGACGTCAGTGGTAGACGTCACTAAAACCTCGGGGGGGTTTTATTTCAGACTGTGACAAAGGTGGTAAAGGGATAGATAAAGGGTACTTCACTACCCTGGCCTACGGTACTAGAAGCAAAAGACTTACAACTCGAAATTCGGTTGAAAAAGTGAGAGGTGAAGGTGAAAGTAGTTCTCCGAAAAATCAGGGAGAAGTGAAAGACGGTATTCCCACCACAGTAGACGTGTAGACTCCAATAACTATAAAGAGGGCCGTTAGAACTAAGGTCGAGCACAAAGAAGGTCAGGTCGTAAAGAGTACTACATGAGACGCATCTTCAATTTACTCGTCCCACTGTTATATGTCGGAACTGCGTGAGGAAAAGGCTAAACCTTGGTCGGATAACAAGGTACAGGTCAAGATTGACAACGAAGAACTGGACGTATGTCTAAAGAGTTCTCCGTCCAATCCACCAGACCATAAGGGTAGAGAAAGTCTTAAAAGGTGTCAAATAACACTAGGTGTGTCAGTTTCCGAAACCGTATCAGTTATTTTGTCTTTATCTACAAAAAGACCTTGAGAGAACGAAAAGACTACTAGGTCGCCGACACCCGTTGAACTAGAGACCAAGGAGAGGGAAAAGATTTTGGTCGAACTTGTAGACCTTCAAGTACCAAGTACATAACGACTTCGGACCGAACCTCTTAAAACTCGTAATGAAATGATCGTACACTCTACTCACGTTAACACGTCATCAAACTCGTAAGAAACCGTAACGGAAAGAAACCGTAACCTTACTTTTGACTGGAAAAGGTCAGGACACCGGTGACGACTCAAAAGGTTTAAACGACTGTATAACTCACGTCGTGAAAGTGTCGTAGTAGAAAGTCCTAAACTTTATCGAGATGGTCTTAAGGTAGTGGAGGTGATTGAAACAAGTATCACTACGAAAGATTCCGGGTGAACTGAAGTGTAAGGTCCTACAGACTGAGATCTACTCACTAGTTTGGTAGCACTAATAGAACCAGTACTTCTAGAAAAAACATATCAAGAAGACACATAAGAACGGTCGAGAAGAATTATAGAAGACGAAGACAATCCAGGTATGGTAAAGACAGGAAATAGCTCGGGTAGAAACGTACTTTTAAAGGGAACCATGGGTATGTTGTTCATGATTAAGGGACAAAGTAAGATTTTCCTAAGTTTAATCTAATCTTTACAGTTATTTTATTCTGAATCTCCAAAAGTAATAGTACAATTGTGTGACCTTTATAGGTCATTCACCGTTGGTGTCAGTAACTACTTTCGTTACCCATCCCTCGGGTCTCTTGACCCAAGATAAGGACCAAGACGTAGAGTAGTCGACATTCTTGAACTCGTATAGAGACTCGAACGGTGATTTTAGTCCTGTTATAGTTACCAGAGATTCCAAGAAAAGTCGTGTTTTTGGATACACTTCTGACTTCTGAGAAAAAGAATGGCAAAGGACATTCAGTACTAACGGACTCAATAAAAGATGATTATTCGTTAATTAGTAGATTAGATAAATCACGTTTGACGTTGACAATTCCTCGTTGATTCTTGTCAATTTTTGACAATCTCGTTTTCGAGATTAGTTTACAAAGACTTGTATACGAGTGCCCGAATGAGTTTTTGTCGTGAACAAGTAACAAGGGTAATTTTAGAGGACACTACTTTGTAGTCTCTTACGTGTTTAAGACAATATAAGTATTAGGATATTACATCGGAGTAAGACTGTTACCTTATGTAGTAAATGAAGTGTCGATACAGAGAAAATTTTCCATAGAGATAGTTCGAAGTTACAAACCAGAAAGTGGAAGATTGAGGACGAACAGGAAGTCTTGAGTTAAGATCTCAGTAAAAAAGGGGTCCTTAGAAGGGTCTGGGAGGGAAGGGGAGGAGGGGTATCCGACGAAACCATACGAGGACAAGATACGAAAGTGTCAGGGGTCACGAAGAGAGATGAAATTATGCACAATATGACACGCCAGTGTTTCTCAGTCTGTGCTCACTCACTGACTTGTGTGTGTGTATGACAATATAGCTTAACAGTCAGACAGTAAAGGAATAAATGACAGGGGATTCCGACTTTAGAAGAGCTCCTGTCTTCTGTTGAGATAACGGGCACCAATCGTCCTTCGAATCTGGATCATCCACGAATTACGTATGAACAAATTACTTATCTCAAGAAAGTAAGGGAAAGTCCTCTACAGCTACTACTTCTGTTGTCTACGTAAAGATAGAATACAGTTTAGGTGTTTATAGGTATGAAAGTGTGTACGGAAAAGAGGGTGTTTACATATATCGACCTCTGTAAAAAATTATAATAGTTACGTTTACCCTTTGTCCTTTCTCTTCGTTGAACATAATTGACCAATGAAATATGTGAAAAAGGTAATTATAATTTTTATTAGAAGTTTTGGATACTCTATTCAATTTAATTCAGATAATATTTAGATAATTTAGATAATATATCTTTGACTCCGAGTCTCTCTATTTCCGTGAACGGTTTCTAGTGTCCTGAGAATATCTACCATCTTCCTAATTAGACTGAGATGGATTATAGTGTGCCGGAGGGGTCCCTCTTTTCCCCCTCGTGACCGCACCACCCCCTCTTCCCCCAACCCCCTTTCCATTCCTACCCCAAAGTACGATACAAAATTTTAATTGTATAGGGGGAGTTCAAATATGAAGGATTGGGACTTAAAATCGGGAAATGTGCTTCTAAGTCGTTGTTCACGAGGAGGTGGTATTGATTATAGACATGAGGAGGGGTCAGTAATAAACCCCGAACCTCCAACACGTCTACCATAACGATTCAACAAGAGTAATTCTCTCTTTATCCCGCCCTGTCCCCTCCTCACACTACTTAGTTTAGGAGTCCTGACTGGTTAGTCTATTTGTTTCTTTGTGTCCACGGGAATATTAATTCCATGTGTTACTCGAACATTACGGAAACACACTTCTAAGTCCTGAAGATTTCTTTTTAACGGTAATTATGTCCTTAACAGAAAGTCTCCTTCTTTCATTCAAAGGTTCGAGAATGAGTAACAAAACAATGTAGGTTCAACTGATAGGATCTCTGTGTCAACTGAACATTAACATTTTAATAGTGTCTAAGGTAAATACCACATAACCCTTCCTTATGTTTAATAGTAAATGAAACCTCTTATCTTGTATTAAGATTTTGTTATGATACGACTATTTTAATTATACTTATATAATGAAAATTAATTTGCATATATACGTATATACATATATCAAATCGGATTTTATATAAAAGTTAACTACTGTTTATCAAAAAAAGGATATCGTACCAAGAATTATGATACTACTAAACGAGAAAAATACTTATAAAGTGTTCGTCATAATGGAATTGTATAAGTTAATGTTTTAACTTCTACGAAATAAAAAGTAGAAACACACCTTAAAAAGTTGATAAAAGTTTTCTGAAGTATTTAGGTCTCTCATCTAGTTTAGAGATTAGTATTATTTGTTTTAAGTACTGGTTCATTTCAGGATTTATCCGGTCTAAGAAAACAAACTTCTTAGGTACCGACTTGACAAAAGCCTTTTCAATTCTGACCTTCTTAACCATAAAAAAACATATAGAACAAAGACTCAAACTGAAGACAAAATCATTATTTTCACTTACATCTACGGTGTACCTAAAGAGAATTTACCTCTGGCGAAGGACGATACTTAAGACTGTGTAAAACATAAATGTATTAGAAAACCGTAATTTGTTATTATACAAGTCTATAGTTATATTCCTTATACGTGATTCTAGAAATATAATTACATTTTTCTTGAATATTAAACATTTTACACATTAATAAATTTTTAAGATTCATATGGTGTATGATAGGAATAACGAAAGACAATTGAGTCAATTATGAGTCTTAGGGGTTCTTCAGTCAAGATTACAATACAGGTAGAATGTTTACTCTTTTGACTCCGTGTTTTTCTCAATTCATTGTATTGGTCCTAGTGTCTCGAACATTCACCATCTCGAATCTACGTTTGGTTCTATCCAAAATCTAGGGTACTAGAATGGATGGTATTATATTGGCTTCTAAGGGACCTAAACTCATGATTTTAACAATATTTCTTGTCTTGAACGAAGTTCCCAACACGGATTTAATAATTTTTTTTTGTTGTTGTTGACCGTAACTCATAGATATATATATATATACGTGTGTACACATATATGTATATATACGTATAGACGGTCATATCATTCGATTCACGAAATTCATGGACAACGTAAATTGGGAGTGGTGGTGTGATATTACATAAATAGATTGACCCATCTGAGTCGAACAAATTGAACGGAGTCGAACTCGGACTTAAAGGAACAGTTAACTACACCCCTACTCTAACATTTGTCTCACGTATTGTGTCACAGATCGTGTTTCAGTTGAGAGTAATTACAATCGATAATAACAGTAACGACAAAAATCTGAATCTTTTTGGTTCATTGGATAAGTTCTACTGTATGAAATTTTTCCCGTCTCGAATAAACCTTTGACGCAGACAAATTATGGAATTGAAGTCACCAATGTTGTCACAAGAAATGACACGATTTGACTTGACTTAAGAACGGACGACCGGAAAGGATGTAACAGAACGAGTAATATTCATGAAACTATTATTAGTCTCTACCACTAAGTCATTTGTTTTAAACAAAATTAAGGTTTTGTTATTTATAAATGGGAACTGTAATTTTTTTTTTTCTGTTCGTTTTCTCCCTCTTTATTTTTCGTGAGGTTTTATTGGTAACGATGAGAAAGTTTTTGTCCTATGTTAAAACACTGGAGGAAAAGAGTCAAACTTTACATAACACTTATAGAAGGGTACAACTATTTATAAGTAGTTGACATAGTAAGAAATACAAACGTCTTATAAGGTAACATACCTACTAGTCAAGAGAAACAACTGGTAATTTCTGGTAAAGGTTAAATAAGGTATAAAGTTTCTTACGATGTCATTTATTAGTATCTCGGTTCAGAAACTTGTATAATGACTAATGAAGAAATTTTGTTTAAATATTTTCACATTGATGACCCAGTTTCTTATGTTCAATCATAAAACTCAACCATATGGGGTAGAACAGTTCTTGTTTTGAGAAAACATAATGTGTCAGTTTTCTCTGACACCCTTTGTCGAGAATGTCGGTAGTCCCTAATAAGGTATAATTCCGACGTGATTCTTACTTTGGTAAATTTTGAACCTAATTTACTCTATTAGGTACCTTTCACGTGCATTCAAGAATTATTGATTGTCGATAGTAATATTACTTTTATTGTAGTTTAAACAAAGTAAACAGCAAGGTTCAGGAAGACGATGGATCCGTCAGTGAAATAAATACAGATAAACTTCCAAACTTACCTAGTTCAGGATTTTTGTCTTTTACACTTTTAAGACTCTTAACATTTTATTTTATCATCTTGTCCCTAATCTTCTTGAAAATGTCAAAAAGGAGGACTAAGGAAACACTACACCTGGAGTCACAACAGTGGATATTTCTTTGTGACCTATTCTACTAAGAAATTATAAAGGTAAGATTGTGATGATACTATTACGAATGAAGTTGGGCTATTCAGAACAGGATGAGTACGAACATAAAGGACATAAAATTTAGTTTCATCTAAAGGAAATCCGTTATTACCCGTAAGAGCTGTTGGATTGACTCAATGGCTCAAAGACCCGAGAACCGCCCTTTTAAAATGTTTCCAGACCTCCCGAACTATTCTGGTAAAAAATTTGTTAAAAAGGGTAAAAATTGATAGTCTAAATAGGTCGTGGTCTGGTTGTGACATTATGAGTTTTCTGATCACACCAAATTCTCCGGTGTCTCATTGAGACGAGAGGGTTCAGTGACTTCGGTTATTTGTATCGACGTTAGTATTATGTGTTTTCAGAACCAGTAAAAACAGACCCTAAATCATTACAATTAGTAACAGAGATAAAGAGTGAAACCTACATAGAATCTGCGGTCAGTTGACCAGTTTGTACCGAACTTCCTAGGTCAATCACACAGGTGTGAGGCAGTTTTCATATAGGTGTGAAAAGATCACGTGGAAACGGATTTCATACTAAATTGGATCACAATCAGTGAGTCAGCACAGATTGAGAAACGCTAGGATACCTGACATCCGGGGCGGGGGGGGGTCGTCTCGGAGGGGGTGAGGGGGTGGAGCTTGGGGTGGGGTGGAGGAGGGAATAAGACAAGCATCTAAGGGGTCTGCTCTTATGACCTCAACGTTACGGGAGGAGGTCCCTAGAAGGACTAGGTCTCTAGGTTAGATCAGAGGACGTGACGTCCGTCTAAGAAATGGTAGACTNCGGTTCCATGTTGGTGAAGACTGTTAAGTCTGAGATATGCAATTCTTGCAGAAAAAGCAAAAGTCAGTTTCTACAATTCTGCCCGTTTCGTAATTAAGTTTACGGAACGAAGGAAAGGAGAGGTTAATACTAAATAACTCTACCTTCAATTTTCGTTCATATCTTACTAAGGATTGTCTCTATATTTTTTGAGTCTTCACCTCTTTGTATTTGAAACACAAAATCTCGTTTATCTTTTGAAGTAAATGAGAGGTAAATCGAGAATCCTTATATCTATTTATATTTATTTTTTGTCAAATGGTTACCGGGGACGGTATGAACACTTAGACTAGTGAGAGTCTCTGTTTAGAGTAAGTCTAATGGTTCGAATGTGGTTGACGTAGATGGAATATTTGGTTAAAATAGAAGGAGAGTTATATCATGATATCGTGAAGTTCATATGATTTCAATTGACGATATAATTATGAAGTGAACTTTCATATACGTTAATACTTTATTCGTTCTTTACGTGAAGTTGGGTTCAAAATCATATAGTATATTTTAAGGGTCTCAAAGATAACTTGATAAACTGTCGAAGTTGTTATTTTGATAAAAGTTAAAAATTTCTAAGTCTATAAAAAATGTGTCAGAAAAAAAAAAAATTACACTGTAAATAAATAAAAAAATTAAAATTTTAGAAATTAAGAATGTACGTAAGGGTTTGTACTTGGGGGGAGGGTATAGGGAGGGGTATTGTAGAGAGACCCAGTAGGGGTACGTGGTCGGGGTTCATACGACATAGGACGTAGTCTGTATCTGACCGCTAAGTTAAGAATGTACTATCATATGTACAATCTTACGGTAAGAGGGTTTAGTAGGGTGGGAGAGGGAGAGGGAGACTCAGGTTTTCAGGCAATATGTGTAGACACAGAAAAAAGGACAGAACGTATGTCCCAGCAGTAACGGTAGAAGGATTTAAGGTATATATACACAATCATATGACATAACCACAAAAAGAAAGACCGAATGAAGTGAGACATATTAGTCGAGGTCAAAGTAGGTAGAGTAGTCTTGACTAAGTTTACATAAGAGAAATTACCGACTCATTATGAGGTAATACATATGCATGGTGTCGAAAGAATAGGTAAGTAGACGACTACCTGTAGATCCAACAAAGTTACAGGACCGATAACATTTGTCACGACGCTACTTGTAACCCCATGTACACAGAGAAAGTTAAGACCAAAGGAACCACACATANCATTTGTCACGACGCTACTTGTAACCCCATGTACACAGAGAAAGTTAAGACCAAAGGAGCCACACATACGGGTCTTCACCCTAACGACCCAGTATTCCATCAAATTGAAAAATTCGTATTTGAGCTACGGTTCGGGCCTCGATCCGCGGTCCCAGCCAAGGCGGTGGAGGACGCGTTCCGAGGGGGACCTCGGCCGCCACCCCCACCGTCGTCGCTGCCGTAACCGCTTCGCTGTCGCGTCGCGGCCCGCTCGCTCGCGCCACGCCGAGGCGCCTGTAGGAGGGCGGGCGGCGCGGGTCGGCTCGGGTCGGGACGGAGGCGGCGGAAGCCAACGTATCGCGGCGTCTCTTCTACGCGGAGTTCTTGGTCCATCGGCGCGGAGCCCGCCCGGGGTAGGGCCTGCGGGGCGGGTGTACGACAGTGCCCGCTGACGCCGGAGTGCCGGTGCACCGGCACTGAGCCAGCGAGGTCCGCGGGCCAGGGTAGTGGGGCTGAGAGTCTCGCCCTCTTCCCTGGGAACTTCCGTCCTCGACGGGGGTGCGCGGGGATCGCGCGCCTGAAAACCGCCAGGAGAAGCGGCGGGTGCACCTTCGAGACAAGGGTACCCGAGGACCAGCAGGGGAGCGGCCGGTGGTCTCTGAAAGGGGCGGAGACCCCTCTGTAGGTTTTCAACCCAACGGCGCGGGGGCGGGGCGCAGTGTCAGCTGGCTCGGACCGACGCAGCGACGGGGCGCGCGGGGTGAAGAAAGACGCGGAAAGGCCTCGACAGGATCCTCACCGAAACGACTTGATCGACCACCGCGGTTTCTCAGGCCCGACGAAGCTCGCTCGCCCCGGGATCCCACTACTCGCTCGCTCGTGCCTAGGAGTCCCCCTGGGGAGTCGGACACACTGAGGTCGATTAACAGATCTTCGTCGTGGGAGGCTACGCAAAGGGGTAATGTCAGGCAACAGCTGGACCCCGAACCCTACAAAGTCAATGTACTTCAAGTCCTCCGCGAAGACAACGTGACTCGTCACGGGAACAAATCGTCTCCTTTTTCCCTCCTAGTCTACAACCCACCCTATATAAACACACAACATTAGCAACCGAGAGAAACCCGACCCCAACAGTTTGCAAATCCTAAATCGTTTGTGTCCAGAACTTCAGAACTTGAACGACCTCTGTTAAGCAAAGATTTTCTCTCTTTTGGAGGGTAGGGGGTTGTATACAAGTCCCTAAACCCCTCTGGTGTCCCTTTGAAGGGTCTCCCTGAAGAGTTTTTTGTTGAGGTCTAAACCCCTTTTACTCAGTATAACTGAGGGGTCCCCAATCGGTCATGACGAAAAAAAAAAAAAAAATGATGGTTTGGGGTTCAAGTTACGATAGACGGGGGACGGCGGATACACGAGCGTCTTGGTCCTCACCGGGGCAGTGTTATTTGCCTCTCTTCATTCTACAGTAAAGTTCTTTGACCCCTTTTATAAGTCTGAAACTGTAGTCCCGACAAAAAGGTGAGACTATTGTAGTTTTGGTAGTTCTCACCATTAAGAGTATTTAGAAGGGAGTCCCATAAGGGCGTGTATGGGTGAAGGTGTTGTGTAAAACAGTTCTGGGGACACCCAAGGACTTTCGGAAGAACATGGGGAATGGATCGACGAAATAAAATCATCTTGGGGAACTTCTTCCGACAGAGTGTAATGGAAGGACGTAAACACTCGGATCAAAAAGTAATAAAATATTATGAACGTTTGACTGTGACTTGTCCGAAATTGGAGTCAGTAAAGTCTTATTCAAACTACAAAATTCACTTTGCACTTACCTCGAGGTAAGTACTCTCTTCATCAGACACACTTCACAAAACATTTACACTCACCCAACTCGATTTTGTGACTTATTTTAATCACATTACTCCTTAGTTTTTCAAGTTAGGTCGACAAACGGAGGCACGAAGGGACCATTTCACTGTCACGTCACGACGTTTCACTAGAGGACCACCAAAACCCCATCTCACTTACCAATCTAAGGAAGACAAGTAAAAGACTTCGTGATTGGTAAAGAACCCCGACTACTCCAACACTAGGTGGTGGATATATCTCCTAAAAGCGGGAGAGGATTGATGGAATCTTTATATACTCCCTAAATATACGTCGAAAAATCAATTCTTTGAACATTCATTAGGAGAATTCGATAGTAATCATAATCGAAGACTTTGGAAACGAACGAATACTCTATTCCGTGAACCCACACTAACATTATCTTCACTTCAACACCCAATCTCGACCACCGGAGTGATTAAGGTGAAGAATCTTACATAAAACATAATTGCCTCTTGAGGAATCGTAAACACATCTCTGGCACATCAAATCGTACTCCTTAAGATTAAGTCTATAAGAGTTAAGTTCAGATAGGGTGGTGAGTAATCAATACACTGGAACCCATTAGTTAAACAACCAGAAGGATAAAAAGGGGTGAGAAAATAAGGGTTATCTGATAACCCCGATTATGGTCGGAAACTGTACCCTTAATTTACCTTACGGTATATACGTGTCACAGACCGCACACTCGTGAGATATTTATGAGGATAACAATTGTCAGGTATTTGTCATCGATAATGGCAGTGACGACGATGTAGACTTTTTATGGATAGATATCAACCCCTTTCTCCAACGTTTCCCCGTTCTCCCTTAAAAGACCTCATTAACTTTATACGATATAAAAGTATAAAAGTAAAGCACATAGGTAAACAATGTTGAGTAGTGTAACTTGGGAATTCTAGAGACGTAAAGACACATAATGTAGTGTTATTTTACACAAATTTTTTATTGGAGGTTTACACAATTCATGTAGGGAAAACTCTCCATCCTCAACTGTATTGTCACATTAAGACGAATTGGATCATTAAGTAAAGGTCTCCGGGGAGACGGATACTCTATAGAAGAAGTATTTAAGTACAACCCGGTATCCTTTGTACCTCTCTCCCTAGAGATTAAAAAGTCCAACAACAGTCCTCACTACCAGGTACCTCTTCTTACTAATAAACCGAACACGGTCCTAATATAAATTAAACCTTGAACGTATACCATAATCAAAAATGATTATCGAAAAATTTTTGGGTTAATTTTACAAAATAAAGTAGATCATTACGAGTAAACGTATTATATAGGAAGGTCATTCGTGTCAAGGACATTCCAGTATCACTAAAACGTAGGGAAAGGAACGAAAGTTTATTTAAGAAACGTAACGACCATCACTTCACTCTGTGGATTACACGTAAATCGTATCATAGTCTGTGTATTATTTACGATTATATACGATCGACAATAATAAATTTAACTATATAAGTAGAAAAACCTCCAGTATTTAGTTATGAGATGTCTAAAATTACATTTAAGTGATATTTCTACGACACTTTTCAAAAACTTCACCTTTGTTCGGTTATTAATAATTATTTTATAATATTTTTATTTTAGAGTGAATAGGTTTGTATCACCAATATTTTTGAAAAGTTACAATCGGGAATCCTTATGTTCGTTTTCGATACCACCTTAGTTTTTGTAAGGACTCTTGGTTTTTTATACGGTGTCTCTCATATAATTTAACAAATGAGTACCTGTTCGAGAAACCTAGGAGGGAGTTCGGAGGATTAAGAATGAATTCTGTATCAAGATTGTACGAATCTAGGGAATAAAGAGTCGGACGTCGTCTGATCTTCCGGATTATCTACCCTCTGTGTGACTTTAAAAGTCATTTCCACTCGACCTTCATCCACGTTACACGTACGTACGAGCCAGTGATTCAGTACAGTTGACAAACGTTAGGGTACTTGACATCGGGCGATCCGAGGAGACAGGTACCTTAAAAGATCCGTTCTTATGACCTCACCTAACGGTAGAGTTGACTCCCTTTTTGTTTAATATTTTCTGTACTATTTAATTAGAATTCATCTTCGTTATTAACTTAAACTCACGACTTATTGTTAACGGTTAAAATAACTTTCTAAGGTAAAATAAGAAGTTTTCTCAATGTAGTACCATATGAGACAAAAATTTCCCCTTATCGTATATGGTTACATAAAAATCCCTCTAAAGGTAGACTATACTAATCTAAATCCTTGAAACCAAACAATTCTCCGTTCGAAATCAATGGACGTTTAAAATAAATCACACATGACTAAATAAGGGAATACTAAGACGTATTTACTACACAGGTAGTTGTAAGTACGAACACTAAACACTAACCCTTGACCTAAAAAAAATTCATTAAATTTTCTAAAAAAATTTTATACCTAGTAAAAATTTCAGAAACAACTAACAAAGGTAAAATACAAAACAAAAGAACCGGTACTCTTTACACCCTAGAATCGAGGGGTTGGTCCCTGACTTGGATATAGGAGACGTAACCTTCCACTTCAGATTTGGTGATCCGGTGGTCCCTTCAGGGTACTTGACCTCAAAAATTTGAAGTAAGAAGAAAAGTACGTTACTGTATTACTCTACTTAGTATGTACTATATAATCCAACGATCCCGGTGGTATTGTTTATGGTGTCTGAAACAACGAGTTTGTTATCTTTAAATAAATGAGTGCGAAGACCTCCGAACGTCAGGTTCGAGTTCCACATCGGTCTCAACAAAAAGACTGCGGAGAGAGGAACCAATCATATACCGGTAGAAGAGTGAGAAGTATACCTGAAAGGAGAAACACACAAACAAAGGATTAAGAGGAGAAGTCAGTATAACCTAGTCCCGGGTGAGTATCTGAACTAAAATGGAGTTAATGATATAGAAATGTGCGGGACAAAGGGTTATGTCAGTATAAGACTCCATAACCTCAAATCCAATAGATGTATACTTAAACGTACCCCCCTGTGTCAAGTCGTGCGTTGTGCATCATAGATCATTTCGACACAACCAAGAAAGTCTTATCGCGATGTGTCATACCCTTTGTTCACTCTAAAATGAAGAACAAAACTTTATCAAGTCAAACCTAGATCTACATCAAGGGACAACGTCATTCTTTCGGTTTGTATAGGTAGTCCATAGTTGTGTGTGTGTGTGTGGGGAAAATGAATACTCCAACTAATGTTGACTTAGTCAATCCCAGTAACAGGTTGACTCAAATTAGATACTGACATCGGACGTCCGAGGAGACAGGTACCTCAAAAGGTCCGTTCTTATGACCTCGACCTCATCCAACGGTAAAGGACGAGGTCCCCTAGAAGGGTTGGGTCCCGGTTGGGTCCCCAGCTTGGGTACAGAGGATGGAGAGGATGTGACAGAGGGTGTGGGGATGTAGAGGATGAGGATTTCAGCCTAAGAAATGGTGACCCGGTGGACCCTTCGGATTAAACAATGACCCAGGTGATTTTAATACAGGAAGTAACTAACCGACACGTCACCGAAGGATCAGAAAGACTGAGACATCGTGAAACCCACCACCTCTATCTTCTAAACCGAAAGACCTTTCTTTGGTAAATTACGAAACTATGGAAGTATGGATTAAGACAGTAAACTTGAGAAACAAACTGAAAGGTCAATAAAGACGTTGTGTTATTAATATGGTTAGGGAACTAAGTATAAAAAACGTATAAGTCCGGTACTTAAATACCCGGGTTTAAACGACGTGTTCATTGGAAAAAGTGAGTTTAGTCTTTGGTCACAATCAAATGAATCTCTATAGATTTGACGGGTGAAGCACTAAATAAGGGGAAAGGTCAAAATTGAAATGGAGTAGAGGTGTACAAGTACACAGCCCTAACTATAAAATAGATTTCTTTTTCTTTTTTAGTAATTACCCTTTTTTTTTTCCCTGTTATTGAATACAACACGTTTTTACCAAGGGTTTACGTAATACACACAACGATGGTTAAACAGATTAAACATGTCGAGACTTGTTGACCGTTTCACCGATCACAACCATAACGTCGACGGTACCTTGAGGGTCAACGACACCTTTAAAAATGTAAAATATTTATACGACTGTCTCAATTGTCAATAGGTGTCATACAATTAATGTTTGTGTATAATAGATATCATGGTGGAACTACGAACTAGAATACAAAGGAAATTATCTTTACAATGTCGAAAATGTAAACCGATATTATCCCTAATTAGTAGTGAATATACAAAAGCGGACATTCGTCTTTTAAACCTCACTTAATGTCAACTCTACTCCGATAGTCTAAATTTTACGTTCGGTTGTATCGAAAGAAAAAAAGTTGAATATTTTAAAGGTAATTGTCTTTTAGCAATTACAGTCACTTGGAGGACTTTGGTAAAATGTACTGATTTACTAACTAACTAATTAAGTCACTTTTAAACAACTCACAAGTTATACCCGGTCCGGGTCAATATCAACGAACCTTATGTAGTCACTTGTTTTGAGTTTATAGACATAGTCATCTTAATGTTCCCCCTCTATCTTTAATTGTATACGAACAATTTTCAACATTTTTCTTATTATCTCATCCTATTTCCCTTAGTCCTTGAACCCGTCCCCTGACGTCAAAACTTATCCCAACCGGAGTGACTCTTCCACTGTAAACTTATTTGAACTACCTTTACTTCTTCAATCAGTATACAGAAAGACTCCTTTTTCGTCTCCCTTATCGGGTTCCTTTCCGGGATTTAGTCGTCACATTAAACTCCCCAGGTTCCTTATCGTTCCTCCAGTCATACCGATTTATCCTTACTTGTTCTTTTCTCATATTTAACCTAATATTCCAAACATCCGTCTTATTTAAAATAGTACCAAGTAGTAGGTGACTATTCATCTATACACACGTACGGGTCAGTGATTCAGGACAGACCGAGAACACTGGGGTACCTGACATCGGGAGGTCCGAAGAGGAACCCTAAAAGGTCCGTTCTTATGATCTCGGTAAAGGAGGAGGTCCTCTAGAAGGACTGGATCCCTAGTTTGTCACATAAGGCGTGACCGTCCGTCTAAGAAATGGTGACTCGGTGGACCCTTCGGGGTTACTCATCTATCACGAATATATGATTCGTGAACCGTCACCACCAATCAATCAACGAGTCAGTACAGGTTAAGAAATACTGGGGTACCTGACATCGACTACCCTAAAGGGTCTGTTCTTATGACCTCACTTAACGGTAAGGGAAGAGGTCCCCTAGAAGGACTGGGTCCCTAGCTTGGGGCCAGAGGACCTAACGTCCGTCTAAGAAATGGTAGACTCGGTGGAACAAAGACCGTTTACAATCTTGACCCTAATCCTTTGTTCTTCCCGTCTTTTTATTGAATCTCTACGACTGTACATCCAAAGACTCAGGATAGACTGGTAACAGTGTACCTGGAGTGATCCCTTAAGTAAAAAAGTGAATCAGAATTGGTAAACCATGACTTGACAAGAAAAAGTCAATCTAAAAAGACAGAAGTTCTAAACTTGAAAATTGATCTTACTTTTTTAAGATCACCTCTCGATGAGAACTAAACTTTCAAACTCTATACAGTCGGAGTCCTCTGGGTATGATATCTAACCGTAATTAGAAAGAACAAATGAAGAATATTTTATTTATAGTATTAATAATATAAACAGGAGACAGGTACTAGGGTCCGTTCTTATGACTTCACCCGACGTTAAAGGAAGAGGTCCTCTAGATGGACTGGGTCCTTAACTTGGACCCAGAGGACGTAACGTCCGTCTAAGAATTGGTAGACTCGGTGGTCCCTTCAACCATATCAAATACTTAACATATACAATGGAGTAAACTGGGAGTGTCGTTTAGACACACTCTTCATCCATAGGTAATAATGTAAAACTTGATCCATAGAATGTAAATGTTGGATCTAGAAGAGAGATAAGAACAGGGGTAAGAAATACACCGGAACCTCCGACTGGAAATATCTGTCGTAGTCATCCGGGGGAAAGGGAGAACGAACATCTTCCTAAACTGGTCACCCCTGTGACCGTCCTATAGATTTCTGACTTTCTTTTACTTAAGACCCATAAATAAAGGGGTTGAGAGAGAGACGATCCGATGACCAATCATCACCGACACGCCTCCGGTGTCGGGTGTAAATAGGATGTTGATGTGGAGAGAAAGAGAGACAGAGAGAGACACACACAAGAGAGTTCCAGTTTCTCCACTACTCAGAGGTGATAACGATCCGGGTCCCACTAAGTAGTAGGGCACTACTTAAAGGAAGAAATTTGGAACGAGGCAAAATGAGAAACTCATACGGAAGACAAAGGACTGAGACTGAGACTGACTCTGTGGAGAAAATTCTATTGTTAAATCTGTAATTCCTGAAACGGTTTACTATGTTTAGAAAATTCACTGTATCATCCTTGGACCAAAATACTAAGTCTTCACATGAGTTAAAACTTATATGGTGTCTCCTTATATAGAGTTAACTATCTATGGTGTCTCCTTATATAGAGTCAACCACCTATGACAACTTTTGGAGAGACGAAACCAGAGGTCAATTTTACATGATATACCCTATAATAAATAACATACAGGAATTTGTACCTTCCCGGAAACATTTCTAATCCTGAGATATTTTACTTTATGATAAGGGGAAGAACGGTTTTGTTATGTTTGTTTGTTTTTGGGATGTGTACTATACAGAAGTATTCTCTTCTTACATCTGTTTTAGTCCTTCGTAAATCTGACAAATGAAAACCAATAAGTACCATTATTTTTATCCCTGTTAACACTTATTAGTTATTAGAATTTAAAGAGTAAAAGTAGAGAGATGAATAGATGCTATTTTAAGAGAAATGAGAATCGGGGTGAAAAGTCAGAGAAGGTGAGGTTAACCGGGGGTTTTAGTTTACAGAGATTTTACATTTACACTGGGACAGTAACGGGACTCGAGGTGATAGGTGTTCTGCTTCGGATTCGAATAACCAAACAATAGTATGTAAATAGGAATGTATATATAGATTCGTAAACCGGGGCGTAAAAGTGAGTGAGTTTAGGACGTAAATGAGACTACAATTTGGTAAACGTCGACTGGTTTCCATGGCGAGTAAACCCGAAGGGTCCACCGGGATCACCATTTCTTGTGTGGATGGTTACGTCCTCTGTATTCTCTGTTACCCAAGAGAATGCCCAGAATACCCAGTCCTTCTAGGCGACCTCCTCCCGTACCGTTAGGTGAGGTCATAAGATCGGACCTCTTAGGGTACCTGTCTCCTCGGACCGGTGTTAAGTACGCCAGTGTCTCTCAACCTGTGTTGACTTCGTTCAATTGTACGTACGTGTGTGTGACGTGTAAACGAAAACGAACAAACGTAAACGACAAAAGAGACGGATGTTAGTCAAGTCAAGTCAGCGAGTCCTCACAGGCTGGGGTACTTTGCGTCGTGCGGTCCGGAGAGACAGGTAGTGGTTGAGGGCCTCAAATGAGTCTGTGCAGTTAGCTCAGCCACTACGGTATGTGGGTAGAGTAAGAGACAGTAGGGGAAGAGGAGGACGGGGGTTAGGGAGGGTCGTAGTCTCAGAAGAGGTTACTCAGTGGAGAAGTGTACTCCACCGGTTTCATGACCTCAAAGTCGAAACCGTAGTAAGGAACGTTTCTTTAGGTTCCCGACTAGAGGAAGTCTTACCTGACCAACCTAGAGGAACGTCAGGTTCCCTGAGAGTTCTCAGAAGAGGTTGTGGTGTCGAGTTTTCGTAGTTAAGAAGTCACGAGTCGAAACAAGTGTCAGGTTGAGAGTGTAGGTATGTACTGGTGTCCTTTTTGGTATCGGAACTGATCTGTCTTGAAACAACCGTTTCATTGCAGAGACGAAAACTTTTACGATAGGTCCAACCAGTATTGAAAGGAAGGTTCCTCATTCGCAGAAAATTAAAGTACCGACGTCAGTGGTAGACGTCACTAAAACTCGGGGGTTTTTATTTCAGACTATGACAAAGGTGACAAAAGGGTAGATAAACGGTACTTCACTACCCTGGTCTACAGTACTAGAATCAAAAGACTTGCAACTCGAAATTCGGTTGAAAAAGTGAGAGGTGAAAGTAGTTCTCCGAGAAATCAAGGAGATGTGAAAGACGGTATTCCCACCACAGTAGACGTATAGACTTCAATAACTATAAAGAGGGTCGTTAGAACTAAGGTCGAAAACGAAGTAGGTCAGGTCGCAAAGAGTACTACATGGCACGTATCCTCAATTTATTCGTCCCACTGTTATATGTCGGAACTGTATCAGGAAAAGGATAAACCTTGGTCAGACAACAAGGTACAGGTCAAGTTTGACGACGAAGGACTGGACGTATATCTAAAGAGTTCTCCGTCAGTCCACCAGACCATAAGTGTAGAGAAAGTCTTAAAAGGTGTCAAATAACACTAGGTGTGTCAGTTTCCGAAACCGTATCAGTTCTTTCGTCTTTATCTACAAAAAGACCTTGAGAAGAAAAAAGGTACTAGGTCGTCTACAACCGTTAAACTAGAGACCAAGGAGACGGAAAAGATTTTGGTCGAACTTGTAGACCTTCAAGTGCCAAGTGCATAACGACTTCGGACCGAACCTCTTAAAACTTGTAATGAAATGATCGCACACTCTACTCACGTTAATACACCATCAAACTCGTAAAAACCGTAACGGAAAGAAACCCTAACCTTACTTTTGACTGGAAAAGGTCAGGACACCGGTCACGACTCAAAAGGTTTAAACTACCGTATAACTCACGTCGTGAAAGTGTCGTAGTAGAAAGTCCTAAACTTTGTCGAGTTGACCTTAAGGTAGTGGAGGTGATCGAAACAAGTATCACTACGAAAGATTCCGGGTGAACTGAAGTGTAAGGTCCTACAGACCGAGATCTACTCACTAGGGTGTTAGTACTAATAGAAACAGTACTTTGAGAAAAAACATGTCAAGAAGACACATAAGAACGGTGGAGAATAATTATAGAAGACGAAGACAATCCAGGTCTGGTAAAGACAGGAAATAGCTCGGGTAGAAACGTACTTTACAAGGGAATCATAGAGATTAAAAGGACTTCGCTAGAGATCAGAAGGGGTAAGACAACAAAAGGAGATAAAGGAACGTAACTAACGACTCCTTCAGAAAGAATAGAGAAGAACGATAAGAAACCTTGAGACGTAAGTCTACGAGTATAGAAAGGAAAAAAGGAAACGAAAAACGAAGAGAAGAAAAGTGTCGATAAACATTCCGGAGGGGTCTGTCGGTAAAACAAAAAAACGTAAAGAAAAGGTACCCCTACCAGAACTAGGGACAGAGGACATGTCACAGTGCTTAGAGGTAGGTATCAAGTAGTCCGTGAGATAGATAGTCTAGATCAGGAAATTTAGGTAAAGAGTGAAGGTGACATATTAGTATTCCCTAAACTAAATCCAGTATGGACTTTCCAGATCACCAAAAGGGATGAAAGAAGTTAAACTCAGACTTAAACCGTTATTCTTCAAGTACTAGACTCGGTGTCAGTCGAGGACCAGAACAAAACCGACTGACATATCTCGAAGAGGTAGAAACCGACGTTTCTTATACTAGTTAGACTAAAGTCACAACTGGTAGACCACTACAGGTACACATCTCAGAAGAGAAAACAACAACCTGCTCCAAATGATACTGGTCACACAAGAGAACCGTTTTGAGATAATCGGAAAAAGGAAGAAGTAAGGCATAAGGTTCCGGTTTAAACGGACAATGGGGTCCACAAAGAACTAAAGGATGAAAACGTAAGGTCAGAGGATATTACTTTTCTTGTAGAAAAAACCCACAATCAGGATTTTCCAGAACATCCAGAAGTGTCTTGGTAAGTCGAAGTCGAAGAAGTCATAATGACCAACTCCGTATCAGAACCTAATGACACTATAACTTACCAAACGGAACCTTTACTTGTCTCTAGTAAGACAGCAAAAACTCTAACGTAGGTTCATGACGTAAAGTCTGAGAAACAACTGGTACTACCGATGAGGTAAAGAAGATTCCCTAAGGACGGGTGTCATCATCTATATTATAGATGATGACGGATGTTATAGTGATAGGAAAGGGAGTTGGGGTAGTAGACATTTCTCTTGACGAATGGTTAGCCTCAAGACACCCTTTTGTAGTGTCCTTTTGAAAACCTGGGGTATCCGTCTCGACGGTCTGAATTTCTTTCTTCTGGTGGAGGAACTCCTGTCTTAGATACAGAAATAAATTGTAACATGTGGAACTCAGAACCCCGAACCGGATCCCGGGATGTGAATCACTTGTCAGTCGTTCACAACAACTCGTTTACTGAGACACTCCACGGAAATTGGTTTTAGAAATGTTCTTTTCAAAACTTCAACAAAGATGACTAAACTTAATTTTATGGTCTTTCCATTCTACTCCTACCCTCGTTTCTTTTCTATTTTTCGTTTTTAAGATTCAATAGTGGTTGACCTTTAAAGGATTTTTACTTCAGGTACTGTAACTCCGGATAAAAACGAAGATCTCTGAACTTATCCTGAGACATGTTAGGACCAGGGAATGGGTCATAAAACCGATACGAACTGGACAAAATCAAAAGAGACGATGATAATATCTTTTCTAAAGGGAGAAAAATGGGTTTTTAACCAACCAGTAAAAAAGGGATGTAGAACCTATAATTTCCGGAAAATCAAGAGTGTCGTACTCAAAGACTTGTTTCCCAGTAGAACCTTTGTCGTCAAAACTCCTAGAATGAGTCCAGTATCCTTGACTTTGAACACACTGACTTTCACGGACCACGTACTTCAGTCTAGGACTCAAACATAATGTTCATTCTTTAAACATGATGTTTAAGAGGGACAGGTGAGTCTGATAGTGAACTCCCCTTTTACTATGATTGACATTATGATATGACATTAAACTCCAATTTAATGAAACAATATACCTCTGTATACCATCTTCCTGTCTCGAGTTCTCTCAAATCATAAGTACCCTGTCAGAACAAAACTTCATCCTAAAACGAAGGGAAACTCCCACACTAGATAAGAAAACACCATGTATATTATGTTCTAATCTTATAATAAAAAATTTAAAATATTAAAAAAATTTTTAACCGGTACGACGTACCATACACCTTAGAATCAAGGGACTGGTCCCTAGTTTGGGTGCAGGGGACGTAACCTTCGTACCTCGGAATTGGTGACTTGTCGGTCCGTTCAGAGATCTCATAAGAATGTTATTTTTTAAAGTTTTCTGTTTGTAAAAATGGTCTAATTTCATTCAGACTTAATAAAGAAGACTAAAAACTTTACCTTCTATGTATCAGACGTTCCCCCTTCACTAGTCTCATTTGAATTTTAAATCGTTAAACAGGAGATCATTGTTTATCACAGTACGTCTCAGTATCACCTGACGAAAAGATTTATACAAGACAAACGACCCTCTGTAAGAGATTAAGTATTTAATCTCTTCTCAATTATTTAAACGGTTCGGTATAAACCTATTTGTCACGATATTTCTAACAGTATTATTGGTACCTTTTAACCTGTATATACTCTACCTCACTGTAAGTCGTCCCTACTCCAGTCCTATCCTGTATTATCCTTATTTTAAAAAAAAAGATGTTTTATAACTCTATCCTTTACAAACACTCATCTTCATAATAATGTAGTACAAACATCTTATAGAAAAGTGAAGAAAGAATGTAAAAATGTGTATCTTTCATACCATATAATTTTCCTTGTACTTTTAATAATATTTTATTTTTACCTTGAGGTTAATTACCATTCTTAAGACTCTATTAAGGAAGTAGTGTTCACAAGAACGAGGACACAAATAATAGGACCAATTACTGCAGTAGTAAAAGGGTGAGCTGGATCCATCTTCCTAGAACTTAATAGGATCTAGTTAGGGAGAAGGAATAGTGGATGAAAGTGAATATTCAGAGAATTAGGTCCAGTCCAGTCAAGTCAACGAGTTAACACAGACTGAGAAACGTTGGGGTACCTAACGTCGTGTGGTCCGAAGGGATAGGTAGTGGTTGAGGGTCTCGAACACGTTTAAGTACAGGAAGCTCAGTCACTACGGTAGGTTGGTAGAGTAGGAAACAGTAGGGGAGAGGCGGACAGAAGTTAGAAAGAGTCGTAGTCCCAGAGAAAGTTACTCAGGTAAGAAGCGTAGTCTACCGGTTTCATAGTCTCAAAGTCTAAGTCGTAGTCAGGAAGGTTACTTATAAGTCCTGACTAAAGGAAATCCTAACTGATCAAACTAGAGGAACGTCAGGTTCCCTGAGAGTTCTCAAGAGGTTGTGGTGTCAACTTTTCGTAGTCAAGAAGTCGTGAGTCGAAAGAAATACCAGGTTGAGAGTGTAGATATGTACTGATGACCTTTTCTGGTACCGAAACTGATCTAGAAACAGTCGTTACAGAGACGAAAAATTATACGACAGTTCCAACCAGTATCGAAAAGAAGGTTCCTCGTTCGTAGAAAATTAAAGTACCGACGGCAGTGGTAGACGTCACTAAAACCTTGGGTTCTTTTATTTCAGACAGTGACAAAGGTAACAAAGGAAACATCAGTTGGACTAAAGAAATCAATCGGTTGTGACTAACTCACGGATCTTACACGGAACAAGTCTGGCCCTTTACTACATCTGTTTTTAACGACGAGAGTCCCCCGAACGCACAAGAATTTGTAGTATAAAGAGACTAAACTTCTATTCTAAGGATTTTACCTTTGGGTGAAAATGTTAGTCACAAACTTTTTTTACGCTAATAGTAACGGACACGTACTCACGTCAAACACTTCGAAACCTGGGGGGTATGTCTAAACATAGGGATCAACAGTAAATTGTACAATTTTTCATCCGTTTTCTGTGTGTTTTCCCTTTATGTGTAGTTTTGGTGAAAACCATGATGAAGTGTAGGTGAGCGATATTGTATTTTTCTTTTTTTTTTAATTTTTGGTTTTATTCACAATCCCTCCTACACCTCTTTAATATTGGAAGTATAGAACGACCACCCTAACATTGTACTACGTTGGTGACACCTTTTTAAACAGTCAACAATTTGTCCTAATGGTACACTGGTGGTGTTAAGATAAGGAATTAACATATGGGTTTTCTTAACTTTTGTTCATAAGTTCATGTCCATGTGTGTACAAGTATCGGTTTTCCACCTTTGTCGGTTTTATAAGTAGTTACCTATTTCTTTAACATCATATATGTGTGTTACCTTATTATAAGTCGACACTTTTCCTTACTTCAATACTATGTCCGATGTTGTAACTACTTGGAAGTTTTGTATGATTCAGTTTCTTAGGTCTGTGTTTTCCACTGTATACTAAATCAAATATACTTTATAAGTCTTATCTATTTTGGTATCTCAATCCTCCATATAACCAACAACGGTCTTCTATCCCTGTTTCCTTTACCTCCATTCCCCAAAATGAAACGTCACTACCTTTATAAAAACCTGATCTGACTCCATCACCAACGTGTTGTAACACTTACATGATTTACGGTGACTTAGCAAGTGAAATTTACCAATTAAAATACATTTAAAGTGAAGTTATTTAATAAAAATTTTACAATATGAGACCACGTTTTAACTTTCTTTTGACCATATGAGACTTTAAACGGACAGTATACGGTAAGTCACGTCAATTTTTGACTTATGTAAAAGTTTAGAAAAATACATCTAAGATCTTAAAGTCTTAAGTCTCTGACCAAACTGGAAAGGCACACAGTAGTTCCTGATAGCATATTCGTATAGAATTGTAGAGATACAGTTCACGAGTGGAACGTTATCTTCGATATACCGAGAAGTACTATGTATTTATATTGTCCCCATACATATAAGAAAAAGAGAAGTCGTCGAGTCTCGTACAACGATACGGGATGATCCTTAGTACTCACCACAAAAGAGAAACGTCGATTCAGTACCTCATTCGTGACCACCGTCTCAATGTCGAACGGACCCTGTCCACCTAAGTCTTGTTTCTAGGTCTTGACACTGAATTCCTGAAACACTTCGCCTGAGGACGACAATGGTACACCTCCTCCCGGCCCGACCGACATCGACTCTTACACGATCTGATCCAGGAGAAGATTGGTCCCGTCATGGTGGTCGTACTAGGGTGAATATCGTCACGAGAGGGTGACAGTAGTCGGTGTAGAGTCCAGAGTCTTTGAGTCACCGTGACACTCTGACATAAAGGTGTGGGAATGTCCGGACGTTAGGACTGGTAGGATGAGGTAGAGAATCCTCACACCGACCTGTTTCGGTAGACGAATAAAGGATACCGTTCCATGAGACTCACGGATATCGCGAGTTCGTACTAAATGTGAGAATTACACTATTTAGAAGATTGAATCCTTGCCCTCTTGTCTCTCCAAAAAACGAAAACAAAACATACATAAATAAATAAAAACCGGTACAAAAATAACGAGACGCTCCCGAAAGAGACCGATGTCATTCGGTCCTCGATGAGAAGTAGTTCCAGGCTCCCGAAGAATACCGTCACCGAAGAGAACAACGTCTCTTGTCCGAAATCAACGACAGTCAAGACAGGGACAGAATACAGAGAGACCCGTAGGACGTTCCAGTAAAACAAAGGAACGTTAACTTTATTATGTATATTAACCATATACGAATCATCAACTCATTTTGAAAGTATTTCATTTATAATAACGGTAGTAATAATTATGTTAGTATATTTACCCGAAGGGACAATCGAGACAACCATTTCTTAGACGGACGTTACGTCTTCTGGACCCAAACTAGGGACCCAACCCTTCTAGGGAACCTCTTCCCTTACCGATGGGTAAGGTCATAAGACCGGACCTCTTAAGGTACCTGACATATCAGGTACCCTAACGTCTCAGTTTGTGTTGACTTGCCGAAAGTGAAAGTGAAAGTTAGTGTATTTATATAAGACAACGAATGTGAAGAAGGAAAGAGAAGACTACGGAGGAGAACGGTACATAGGACCAGTAACAGACGACAAGATGAGCAATGAAATTTCGACGGAGATAGAAAGGTGTACTCAAACTCGTTTGAGACCCTCTACCACTTCCTGTACCCTCGGACCGTAAAACGTCAGGTACCCCAGTGTTTCTCAGTCTGTACTGAATCGTTGACTTGTTGTTGTTGTCGAAAAGTGATATAATTAAGGTGACAACCTTTATGCACGTACTACACTGGACCTCTAAGTAGTCGAAGGAGACGCCGGTTAGAGATCTAAAGACAAGGAAGTAGTCGTAGACGTAAGTAGACAAAGATTCTGAAACGAAACGAGTAGATCGATTGATGGGGAGAGGGTGGTTCTAGAGAACCTCGTAGACGAGAAAGAGAACTGTACACCTCAAACAACTGTAAAAAGGATGGAGGTCTATAGTCCTTAAAGAGAGAGAAGACAGTCAGCACTTCGTAAAAAGAAAACAATACAGAAGGACGGAAACACCCCTAGGGTACTTGTAACCCCGAACCCGAAAAACACAATTAAAACTCAATTAAGCAAGAAATAGGGTGTAGGAAGGAAAAAAGTTTGACGATTTACACCGAAAGTTAGTCTTGGAGGGTGACATGGACCTTGGTGACTAGGGTAGGTGGAACATCCGGGTGATAGGGTCGGAAAAAGGAACAAATACCACAAAAAGGGGGGTGTCCGAAAAGACAAAAGAAAGACCAGTTGGACCTTCATTGTAAATTTGATTCCTACTTCTTTTATATCCTTAATCGATAACCTTCTTCCCTCCGTTCTAACCCATGCCACTAATCTTCACTACTCTCTAGGTCATCTTCCTTATCCGACACGTTTCGGGGACTCCGGTTCTCGTTGTATCCACACACTGTCTCGTTCCATACGACTCTATTACGTTCGTAACGTTACATCGACCACGTACTATCTCACTTTCCCTAATCTTCCACTCGTCATTAAGACCCTCCAATCTAACATACTCTAATTTCTCGTAGAAAGGACCTATAACTCTTATCTTTTTTTATTTTATTGGACCTTTAATTTGAACAACTCAAAAGGGTTCACGTCCACAAACTAAGAATCGATTCAAAGGGGACCAGGGGGTTCCCGACCTTGTACTTGACGACTGCAAAACATACGTAATACGTACCGAACCTAAAGAAGGACCAGTAAGATAGGTGGAAGAAAGGATAGACCCCTCTAACCAGATCTCTATTCAAATCTGAATAATAGATAAAAGACTTAAACAACTGACAGTACTATACCATCAACGAAGTTCAAAGATCCTTGGACAAAGGTCGGGAAGGTTCAAAACCTACACAACTTTGAGAGTCTATTCACGAAAAAGGAGTGTATGTTCCTTAACTGGAATAGGTTTAGGTGGTCCAAACTTATTAGTGGTGCACCTATAGAACTTCGATGTTAGTGGTACTGTTGGGATGTTCTTAGTGTGTGGAGGTCGTTGTTTTCTGATACTAGGGCATCCTTTAGAGAGTAGGACACACAGGAATTACAAGAGAGGGTACACTTAGGAACGGTCTGTCTAACTTGGGTGTAAAGAAAGGGAGAGGGAACTTGAGACCTGAGACTAACAAAACAAATAAGGTAAATAAGTTGTGATTATGGAAGAATGTAAAGGAGAGAATAATATAGTAAATCGAAAAATAGATAAAGTCAGAACGTAAGGGTTGATTAGAACTTAAGAAACTCTTGTTCTCTTGTACCTAAATTGATAAAACTTTAGAGGAGTTTTCGGTCAGAACACCGACCTCTGTACCCTCTATAAACCATAGACAGACGATTCACTTAGATAACTATCCGTAACTCGACGTCCTTTTGCACCTCTTACACCTTTTCGACGGACGGTCCGTTGTATTGTATCCGGGACTTCAATAGTCTGGTCCTTACTGTCGGGGTGACCCGATGAGTGTCCGACACACTGAATCTCTCAACGCTATCAGAGAGACTCTGTGGGGAGGTGGAAGAAAAGAGAGGAGACATTTTGTTTCCACTATTGTGTCGAATAACATTCCTAGTTTACTTCATTGCATAGGAGTCGTTTACTTTCGCCTCTCACTTTTTCAACCGAATTTCGAGTTGTAAGTCTTTTGTTTCTAGTACCGTAGACCAGGGTAGTGAAGTACCGTTTATCTACCCCTTTGTCACCTTTGTTACAGTCTGAAATAAAACCCCCCGAGGTTTTAGTGACGTGTACCACTGACGTCGGTACTTTAATTTTCTGTGAATGAGGAACCTTCCTTTCAATACTGGTTGGACCTATCGTTTAAGTTTTCGTTTCTGTAATGAAACGGCTGATTCCAGGCAGATCAGTTCTGATACCAAAAAGGACACCAGTACATACCTACACTCTCAACCTGACACTTCTTCCGACTCACGGCTTCTTAACTACGAAAACTCGACACCACAACCTCTTCTGAGAACTCTCAGGGAACCTGACGTTCCTCTAGGTTGGTCAGGTAAGACTTCCTCTAATAGGGACCCTAAAGAAACCTTCTTTACTACGATGTCGACTTTGAGGTCATGAAACCGGTGGAGTGCGCTTCTTAACTGAGTAACCTTTTCTGAGACTACGACCCTCCCTAACCCCCGTCCTCCTCTTCCCCTGCTGTCTCCTACTCTACCGACCTACCGTAGGGACTGAGCTACCTGCACTCAGACTCACTTGAGGTCCTCAACCACTACTACCTGTCCCTCCGGACCGCACGACGCTAAGTACCCCAGCGTTTTTCAGCCTGTTCTGACTCACTGACTTGACTTGACTATCTTTACCTAGAAACTCAACCCTGTTAGTGTTCATATCCTTTTCCAATCTTTTCTAATAAATAAAATCTCTTCTGACCCTTTTCAAGGAATAAAGAACTTAATTCATTTTTTAAGAGAAGAACCTAATTCACGACGACACATCAACTTGTTGGACTAAATTTAAAACCGGGGTGACAAACTATCGACATGTTGTGACCCGTTCACTTGAATTCGAGACACGAGTTAAAATATTAGACATTTTATCCCTATTATTATAAATGATGTATTTCAATAACACTCTTCGTTTACTTTACTGGAGACATTTGAACCCCGAAGGGTCTATCGAGTTTACCATTTCTTAGGCAGACGTTACGTCTCTACGGTCAAACTAAGGACCCAGCTCTTCTAGGTGACCTCTTCCCTATCCGATGGGTGAGGTCATAAGAATCCGAAGGGAACACCGAATCGACCATTTCTTAGGTGGACGTTACATCCTCTGGACCCAAACTAGGGACCCAATCCTTCTAGGGGACCTCTTCCCTTTCCGATGGGTGAGGTCATAAGACCGGATCTCTTAAAGTACCTGAGATATCAGGTACCCCACTGTTTCTCAGTCTGTGTTGACTCGTTGAAAGTGAAAGTTCGTCACGAATAATCGTACCACGGTTCGTGTATTTTCCAAGGACCATCCGACCAAATAAATAACGATGAATATAGTCAATGGATAAAGATCTGTTGATTGGTCAGATTTTGAGTCACCAAACAATCAATCAGCGAGTCAGTACAGGCTGGGACACTGGGGTACCTGACATCGGATGGTCCGAGGAGGGAGGTACCCTAAGAGGTCCGTTCTCATGACCTCACCCAACGGTAAAGGAAGAGGTCCCCTAGAAGAGTTGGACCCTTAGTTTGACCGCAGAGACGTAACGTCCGCCTAAGAAATGGTTAACTCGATAGACCCTTCGCAGTCACCAAACAATACTCATATGTTTAGTTGGCTCGTCGAGAAGACTAGAATCAACCCGAGTAAGTATGTAAACATCAGTTGAGATCCAGTCCATCCGTCGAAAAGACTAGAACCGACACGAGAGAGTGTACACACCTCAACCGAACAATATCCGGAAAGACCACTGATCACGTACACAAGTCAGTACAGGCTGAGAGACGTTGGGGTACTTGACATCGGGCGGTCCGAGGAGACAGGTACCTTAAAAGGTCCGTTCTAATGACCTCACCCAACGGTAAAGGATGAGGTGCCCTAGAAGAGTTGAGTCCCTAGTTTGGATGTAAAGGACACAGAAGACTAAACCGTCCCTCTTAGAAATGGTTACGTGGTGGTAATTTTATTATCTGACAAGATCCTACCGGAACTAACCCGAGTGACCCGACAAAAGATACATCAGAAAGAAAAAAACCGTCCTGTCGACCCCGAACAAGTGTACTGTCGACCCGTCCTAAGATTGTCTTTAACTTTCATTCGTTCTCGACTGTGTCATCCTTGAGATGACATAGGATAACTGGTTTCGTTTAGTGTTTCGGTCGGGTCTATATCCTTGGTCCTTTGTCTAATGTAGAGAACTATCCTTCTAGACGTTCCAGTGTGACACTTCCCGTACAAATGTTCCTCCCAATTTCTAAAACTGGTCAAAACATCAACGGGACGATGTGATGAGAATTGTAAGGAATATTTTCATTATATTTGTCTAAACATTGTGTCAAATGTCTTGTTTTCAGAAAAACGGATATTGGGGACTCAGAATGTCGTTCTGTCATTCAATTCATAAAGACTCTGACAGAATTCATAGATGAAGATAACTATTGAAAAAGAATTGGAAGAAGAACAACAACAATTCAGTGAGTCAGTACAGACTGTGAAACACTGGTATACCTGGCGTCGTTCGGTCCGAGGGGACTGGAAGTGGTAGAGGGTCTCGACCGAGTTTGATATAGGTAACTCAGTCACTACGGTAGGTTGTTAGAGTAGGAGACAGTAGGGGAAGAGAAGGACGGAAGAGAAAGAGTCATAGTCCCAGAAGGTTACTCAGTCGAGTCCACGGGTTTCATGACCTCGAAGTTGAAGTCGTAGTTAGGAAGTTTACTTATAAGTCCTGTCTAAAGGAACTTCTAACTGACCAAACTAGAGGAACGTCAGGTTCCCTGACACTTCTCAGAAGAGGTTGTGGTGTCAAGTTTTCGTAGGTAAGAAACCGTATTTCGGAAGAAATACCAGGTTGACAGTGTAGGTATGTACTGATGACCTTTTTGGTATCGAAACTGATATGGTTGGAAACAGTCGTTTCATTACAGAAACGAAAAATCATACGACAGATCCAACGAGTATCGAAAAGAAGGTTTCTCGTTCATAGAAAATTAAAGTCCCGGCATCAGTGGTAGACGTTACTAAAACCTCGGGTTCTTTTATTTCAGAAAGTGTCAAAGGTAACAAAGGGGTAGATAAAGGGTACTTCACTACCCTGGTTTACGGTACTGGAATCAAAAAACTTACAACTTAAAATTCGGTCGAAAAAGTGAGAGGAGAAAGTGGAAGTAATTCCCGAGAAATCAAGGAGAAGCGAAAGACGGTATTCCCATCAC
Source organism: Capra ibex (assembly GCA_006410555.1). Lineage (NCBI taxonomy): Eukaryota > Metazoa > Chordata > Mammalia > Artiodactyla > Bovidae > Capra > Capra ibex. The sequence goes on from SJYO01007492.1 coordinate 17,924,516, forward strand.
AGTAGATGTATAGACTCTAATAACTATAAAGAGGGTAGTCTTCACAACTAAGGTCGAACACGAAGTAGGTCGGACCACAAAACGTACTACATGAGACGTATATTCAATTTATTTGTCCCACTGTTATATGTCGGAACTGCATAAAACAGGGTTAAACCTTGGTCAGAGAACAAGGTACAGACGAAGATTGACAACGAAGAACTGGACGTATGTCCAAAAAGTCTTTCGTCCATTCCACAAGACCATAAGGGTAGAGAAATTTTTAAAAGGTCAAACAACACTAGGTGTTTCAGTTTCCGAAATCACATCAGTTACTTCGTCTCCATCTGTAACTAACAAGTGTAAATCCGTGATCCCAAAGACGGAGTCGGAAGTCGAGAGGACTGAGAAGTTCCCAGTAAAATAAGTGAAAGTACCAATGTGACTATGAGATCGGATTTGGAAGGTTCGAAACAAAGAGATACAGATTGACAGACAATCAGTCGTGTAGTATCAGTAGTGTACTGGAGGAGTTGGAGTCGTACAGGTCTACACATGGATCTACACAATAGTAAAATTTTATATTAATACGACTATTAGGGTGTCACTTTTATGATACCTTTATGTTTTATATACTACATTAACAAACCAGGGAGATACTGGAAATACATACTTGAAATTGAGTTTTAAATTTCTGTAACATTTATTAAAAGACATTAATTACGAGCATTTTTATAAGAGAACCTATTTCCGTAACGTGATAAACCAGAATTAGGACCCAACGATTAATCCCAGGATCTATATCTAACCCTCAATTCCTTTAAGTCAAAAATAAATCCCTAAATCACACGATGATTTATATCGTACAGGGTAAAAGGGAAAAGGGAGTTTGACAGAGTAACTACATTGTACTTTGGTTTATCTTGTCACGACTTGTCGAACTTTCTCACTCATAGTACACAACTTTTCCTTATAGTGTCTTAGTGGACTATTTTTATCGAACATAGGTGTCGTTCGTCTCTAACCACATGAGGTCTTCTCATACACCAAAAATTTCCAAAATAAGTGAAAAAATAGGAGTTCTTTGATTATCTACAAACGTTTTTGGGATGGTCCATTCCCAAACTACCTACCCCACTTTTATTCGAAATTTGAACCAGTTCGTTAATCAAGAATTTTTCTTCGTCGTCATCACATCATTTTTTCTAGGAAATGAAAAGGTACAATAGTTGGTCTATACAAATATAAAGAATCCTAAAACCATCTCAAAACTGTTTTAGTCCTAATTCTTATGACTTCTCCTTCCCTGGTAAACAAATAAATAAGTTGTCTAAAATTGGTTCCCTGGTGTACTAAGTATGTAAGTTGTCCGTCATTGTTTCCTTTAGTTTAATTGTTTCCTTTATGGGACCCATAACTTCCTATGTTTCCATTTTGTCTGTACCTAGGAGTTCCACAAAGGACGGTACATCCCTTCTGTATAAGTACATAATTATATTTTTATTTGTATATTTACGATGGTATCTCGAAGGGTCCACCACGTCACCATTTCTTGGACGGACGGTTACGTCCTCTATCTCCTCAGTGTCCAAGATAGGGACCCAGTCCTTCTAGGGAACCTCATCCTTTACCGTTGGGTGAGTTGATAAGAACGGACCTTTTAAGGTACCTGTCTCCTCAGACCGTCCGATATCAGATACCCCAACGTTCCTCAACCTGTACCCACTCGTCGACTCGTGTCATGTATTTATAATGGTATAGTTTTCTTTACCTATGGGAGTCTTTCCATGTCTTACTATACCTTAAACATACAAGACAATAAATAAATAAGACTGTTTCTAACTAACTTATGGATGACATACATCCGTGACTCCTCCCACAACCTACAGTATCAACCACGACCCCAGTGTCTAATGTAAGGTCGTCTCGTATATTTAATATTCGGTAATTGTTAGTTTATTAATTTATTTATTTTATTACGTGAAAGTCTAGTGTCAATTTACTGTACTTCCTTTATTCCAATCTACTTTCTCGTATCTAGACCCCTACAATAAAATCCATCCACCAGTCCTTATACACCTCTACCCCCACCCTTTACCTCTAGAATTTTATTTTCTGATCTGTACTGATCTGTACCCCTTTATTCCTGACAAACCCATCTTGTCAAGTCAACCTGATTGAACTCCTGTCCATTCTACCACATTATTCCGAGTCCTCTCAACTACTTGGAGGTATAGAATCATAAAACTTCCTGAGAGATCACCTATTCCGTCCTTGTTGGACCCTGGTTACCGACCTCCAAAATCCCCATCAGACGCGACAGATTATCATCTCCCATCATACCCAAGACCGTGACAATATTGTCGTACCAATTGACGTACATTCGAAACACCCCTGTGTCCTTACGGCAGAAAAAGTAGAGACATAGAGACAACCAGACAGGATGACAGATTGTGTATTATACACACTAGTTCTCAAGTAAAAAATTAACGTAAAGACTTACAGTGTGTACATCAACACACTTTAGGTACCTAGAAGAACATCCATAAGTTAACTCTATATACACGTAAATTTACCTCCAGATGTCTATTCAAAAGGGACCTTCCCATTGGATAAGACAAACGAGAGGATATATTCTACTTAATTTTCATTGGAGAAAAAGTAAAGTATCCGTAAAAAAGAAAGAGCCTAGTCTCTCACCAAAAGTACAGACATCTCGACATGGACTAAATTTGTCTCATACCATTAAATTAAAGATAAAAAAGTGAATAAGTGTTAGTAAATAAATAAAGTTTCTCTCATTCATTAAATAACTCCTAAAGTGTCTGTCATTAAAGTGTCTCCGGACCACCGAGATTCAAGTACGAAAAAGTCGATATAGGACAACAGAATATACTTTGTCTAAAGTAAAGTACGTTCAAGACAAATACATAGAGACTTAGTATAAAGTTAAAGATATTGTCGTCGTGGTAAAATAGTTGATTCTCCTAACGGACAAGATCCACCTCTGGATCAGTGACACGACTACTCCTGTGGAGTGAGAGACAGAAAGTAATTACTTCGGGAGGACCTAGAAAGACCCGGGATAATAAAAGAAAACAGTGGAGATCGTAAGTATGGGTCTGGGAAGAGTGTTCGAACAAAAGAATAATAAAGAAGGTCACCTCACAATAGAGAGATTTACAAGAACATTGGGTTCTCGGTACAAAATTTTGTCCTCGAGACAATCATAAAACACGTTGTAATCTGTGCCCACGAATACTTTATAAACAAACTAAGTCTTGGTGAGTACCCACTTTCCTTTTAATGTCAGTCAAGGAGGTCCCATCCCTAGTATAACAGTTGGAATAAATATAAGGGACGGTGCTGGTAGACCGGGTCTCATACACGAGTTATTTACACAAGACCTATACACCGGAACCTAGGGGATATGGGACGTCAAACAAGAACCGTAGAGACAAATCATCATAAGGAGAATCACCACAATGAAAAAAAAAAAAAAATGAAGTGGTAGGAACTCCGTCCTAGACCCTGAATACGTAGAGAAATTAATACCATTATTATTATTATTGTCGAACCAAAAATTTCGATAATAATACATGACCCGTAATACAATTTATGAAATGTACTTAATAGAATAATTCGGGAATGTTAGTACGAGACTTGGGTCCGTCAGACTGAGGTCTGAGTGTGAAGATTGGAACCAGGATATAACGGAAACATTGGGGGAGGGACACGAGTTATTGAGTATCCCTCAGTCAGGATAGGATCACTTAAAGACTCCTTCCGACTAACTTCTATGATGGATTCATAAAATTTGTAAGGATTCAGGAAAGACAAAATCAAAATCCCGACATTAATTGTAGAAAGTACTTTAAGACACTCGAAAAAGGGAGAACCCATTTAAACGATTCACGTCTTAATAATGTCCTTTATCGATCTGATTCAATCTTAACCACATAAACGGTGGGGACCGAAACGGTCCGTTGTCCTAAGGAACAAAAAGGTTTCGAAAGAACCTTCAATTATATCAATCTGTATCCGTCTATACACATTACATTTATTACCGGTGACCTTAGTCCCCTATCGTTAATTACTTTGTCATAGAGATCAAGAGTCCTCTATAGGATGTTGACGTTACCGGTCTCTCCTGACTTGTGACGTAAACAAAGGGACAAAGGAGTAAATCTAAATATGAGTAAAATTGTGATGATTCTCGTCAAGGACCTTCTTTTTAAGGACTAGAGAAGGTACCCTGAAAGAATGGGTAATAAAAGTGAAAGGAGAATGGACTGAAAAGTAAACTACCGTTCTTATATCTTGAACTCTGAAGATGGTGATAGACCACTCTAAAGTTTTCCCGTCTCTTTCAATATAATAACAAAATCTAGAGTTCAAAAAGGACATTTATGGTGTATGAGGTATCCTGACAACCATCTTATTGTTCTAGGTATAAGGATTGACACCGGTCATAGTTCTTATGTGTCTTCTTGACATGTTTTTCCTAGAAGTACTGGACCTATTAGTACTACCACACTAGTGAGTAGATCTCGGTCTGTAGGACCTTACACTTCAGTTCACCCGGAATCTTCCATAGTGATGTTTGTTTCGATCACCTCTACTACCTTAAGGCCATCTCGATAAAGTTTAGGACTTTCTACTACGACACTTTCACGACGTGAGTTATACGGTCGTTTAAACCTTTTGAGTCGTCACCGGTGTCCTGACCTTTTCCAGTCAAAAGTAAGGTTAGGGTTTCTTTCCGTTACGGTTTCTTACGAGTTTGATGACGTGTTAACATGAGTAGAGTGTGTGATCTTTTCATTACGAGTTTTAAGAGGTTCGGTCTGAAGTCGTTATGTACTTGGTACTTGAAGGACTACAAGTTCGACCAAAATCTTTTCCGTCTCCTTGGTCTCTAGTTCAACGGTTGTAGACGACCTAGTACCTTTTTCGTTCTCTCAAGGTCTTTTTGTAGATAAAGACGAAAGAACTGATACGGTTTCGGAAACTGACACACCTAGTGTTATTTGACACCTTTTAAGACTTTCTCTACCTTTATGGTCTGGTGGACTGGACGGAGAACTCTTTAGACATACGTCCAGTCCTTCGTTGTCAATCTTGACCTGTACCTTGTTGTCTGACCAAGGTTTATCCTTTTCCTCACACAGTTCCGACATATAACAGTGGGACGAATAAATTGAGGATACGTGTCATGTAGTACTCTTTGTGACCTGACCTACTTCGTGTTCGACCTTACTTCTAAAGGCCCTCTTTATAGTTATTGGAGTCTATACGTCTACTGTGGTGGGAATACCGTCTTTCACTTTTCCTTGATTTTTCGGAGAACTACTTTCACTTTCTCCTCTCACTTTTTCAACCGAATTTCGAGTTGTAAGTCTTTTGCTTCTAGTGCCGTAGGCCAGGGTAGTGAGGTACCCTTTATCTACCCCTTTGTCACCTTTGTCACAGTCTGAAATAAAAAAACCCGAGGTTTTAGTGACGTCTACCACTGACGTCGGTACTTTAATTTTCTACGAATGAGGAACCTTCTTTTCAATACTGGTTAGATCTATCGTATAAATTTTCGTCTCTGTAATGAAACGGCTGATTCCAGGTAGATCAGTTCCGATACCAAAAAGGTCATCAGTACATACCTACACTCTCAACCTGACACTTCTTCCGACTCGTGACTTCTTGACTACGAAAACTTGACACCACAACCTCTTCTGAGAACTCTCAGGGAACCTGACGTTCCTCTAGGTTGGTCAGGTAAGACTTCCTCTAGTTGGGACCCTAAAGAAACCTTCCTTACTACGATTTTGACTTTGAGGTCATGAAACCGGTGGAGTACGCTTCTCAACTGAGTAACCTTTTCTGAAACTACGACCCTCCCTAACCCCCGTCCTCCTCTTCCCCTGCTGGCCCCTACTCTACCGACCTACCGTAGTGACTGAGCTACCTGTGATCAGACTCACTTGAGGCCCTCAACCACTACCTGTCCCTCCGGACCGTACCACGTTAGGTACCCCACCGTTTCTCAGCCTGTACTGACTCACCGACTTGACTTGACTTGAGTCATAATAGTCTATTTGTCGGTCATAATAGACTAGAGTCGGACAGAGAGTCTGGTGGGTTTAGGTCGGACCGAGGTCGGTAGAACAGAGTAAAGTCCTACGGGTCGACCGAGGACGGAACCCCAGAAGGACGAGATGAGTATGGAGGTTGAGAGTCTACCGAAGGAGTAAGTGAACCGAGTCCGGAAACGAGTTTACTGGGGAGGAGTCTCTTCGAAGACTGGGAGTCAGGTCACTCCAGAGGAAGGGAGGGACAAGACAGATAGGGGAAATAGGACATTATAAAAGGAATATGACGAATGAATTTGATAAAACCAACAATAACGAACAAACAAAGGAGGAGTAAATTTACATTCAAGGTTCTCCAACTCCTGAAGTAGAACAAAGAAATAGAGGAATCGAGGAGGTCACCACGAACCATGTGACATTCATGAGTTTGTCATAAAGAACGATTCCTACATTTGTACGGATCATAATGGGTAAGGAACTCCTTATTTATCTTTAGAATTAAAGTCAAGACATTGTCGAAAAAAGAACCTAATGTGTAGAAAAATAAATACTATCACTACTAGCACTACATTCAAATTTCACACATCGTAATATTTTGTCGTAGTCACATGTACTGTCTCACTAGTGGTAGTGTTCAGATCAATGGTGGGTAGTGGTATATTCAGGGGGGAGTGGGTGAGGGTCAGGGACCAGGAGACCATTGGTGACTAGTCAAGAGACGTAGATACTCAAACAAAAATGACATAAAGTAAACAAACAACAAAAACAAAAATCTAAGGTGTACTAACTTTAGAATACATAGAAAGAGGTAGAATGATTAAAGTGAATTATAGGAGTTCAAGGTAGGTACAACAGTTTTATCGTTCTAAAGTAAGAAAAAATACTTACTCATCATAAGGTAAGACACATATATACACACACACACACACACACACACACACACACTAGAATAGGTAAATAGGTAACTACCTGTGAATCCAATGAAGATATAGAACCGATAATATTTATTACGACATTACTTGTATCCCCATGTAAATAGTAAAACTTAATCACAAAACTACAAGAAACTCATCTATGGGTCTTCACCTTATCGACCCAGTATAATATTAAGATAAAAATTTAAAAACTCCTTAGATGTATGATGAAATGTGTCACCAACGTGGTTAAATGGTAGGGTGTTCGTGACATATTACCAAGAGAAAAGAGGTAAAGGAATAAACGATAAATAACTGAAAAAATACCATCGGTAAAATTTTCCATATTCCACTGTAGAAAAACAGAAAAAATAAAACATAAGACTACTACAATTTGAGAAAAGTATACGGATACCTGGTAGACAGATAGAAGAAACCTTTTTACAGATAGACTTAAGAGATGGGTAAAAAATCAAGCCAGCAAACACAAAAAACAACAACTCAACATACTTAAGAAATACATAAAACCCATAACTCGGGAATGGCATATATACTAAAACTTTTATACCAGAAGGTAAGTCATCCAACGAAAAAGTAAGATTACTATGAAAGGAGGTGACACGTCTTCTAAAAATCAAACAACATCAGGGTAGACAAATAAAAACCAAAGCGAAAGGTAGAAAAAAACTCAGTCCATGTGTTTTTGTAGACTCTCTCTACCCTTATGGTCTGGTGGACTGGACGGAGAACTCTTTGGATATACGTCCAGTCCTTCGTTGTCAATCTTGACCTGTACCTTGTTGTCTGACCAAGGTTTATCCTTTTCCTGATACAGTTCCGACATATAACAGTGGGACGAATAAATTGAGGATACGTGTCATGTAGTACTCTTTGCGACCTAACCTACTTCGTGTTCGACCTTACTTCTAACGGCCCTCTTTATAGTTATTGGAGTCTATACGTCTACTGTGGTGGGAATACCGTCTTTCACTTCTCCTTGATTTCTCGGAGAACTACTTTCACTTTCTCCTCTCACTTTTTCAACCGAATTTCGAGTTGTAAGTCTTTTGCTTCTAGTACCGTAGGCCAGGGTAGTGAAGTACCCTTTATCTACCCCTTTATCACCTTTGTCACAGTCTGAAATAAAAAAACCCGAGGTTTTAGTGACGTCTACCACTGACGTCGGTACTTTAATTTTCTGCGAAGGAGGAACCTTCTTTTCAATACTGGTTAGATCTATCGTATAAATTTTCGTCTCTGTAATGAAACGACTGATTCTAGACAGATCAGTTCCGATACCAAAAAGGTCATCAGTACATACCTACACTCCCAACCTGACACTTCTTCCGACTCGTGGCTTCTTAACTACGAAAACTTGACACCACAACCTCTTCTGAGAACTCTCAGGGAACCTGACGTTCCTCTAGGTTGGTCAGGTAAGACTTCCTCTAGTTGGGACCCTAAAGAAACCTTCCTTACTACGATTTCGACTTTGAGGTCATGAAACCGATGGAGTACGCTTCTCAACTGAGTAACCTTTTCTGAAACTACGACCCTCCCTAACCCCCGTCCTCCTCTTCCCCTGCTGACTCCTACTCTACCGACCTACCGTAGTGCCTGAGCTACCTGCACTCAGACTCACTTGAGGTCCTCAACCACTACCTGTCCCTCCGGACCGCACGACGTTAAATACTCCAACGTTTCTCAGCCGGTACTGACTCGCTGACTTGACTTGACTTGACTGTGTTTTGTAGTGATTCTGGATAAAGTTCCTTGAATGATCGATATAAAAGAAGATCCTTAAAATAACAAGTCTAGAATGTAAGTTCAGAAATAAGACTCAATTAAAAACACTTGCCATATTCTATCACCGGATCAAAGTAACAAAACGAAAACCGAGAGGTCAAAAAAGTTGTGATAAATAATTTCTCCGAGAGGAAAGAGGTAACATACAGTATAAAGAGAAGTGTAAATAGAGATCTAAAAATTTTTTAAAGAAGAAACTGAGATTACTTCTGGATAACCAATAAGTCATCACACAACAAATTCGAGGTACAAAACAAGATGGGAAAAACAGAATACTAACTAAAGACCAAAACATGGTAATACCAACCGCTTATACGAACTACACTGAAGTGAGAAGAACTTAAATAACTATAAACAAAAAAATTAGATAGACCTCTTATATCGTACACGTGAATTCTTCTTATTTATAAAACGACTAAAAACTACTTTACAAGGTATATATAGGTAATTCACTTAGACTAAATTACACAGTAAATTCAGATGACAAGGAAATACATAAAAGATGGACCTACTAGACAGGTGACTACATTCTCACAATATCAGGAGACGATGACCGTATAAGGAAAGTCAAAAAGAGAAATTTAGACAATTATAAACGAGACATATAGAACCACGAGGATATATCCCACGTACATGTAAGTATGTAAAATACAGAAAGACGAACTAACTGGGGAGATGGTAATACATTACAGGAAGAATAGAAGACAAGATCAGAAACAAAATTTCAGACAAAACAGACTGCACTCATATTGATGAGGTCGAAATAAAAGTACAGATAAACGTATCCTATAGAGAGAGGTCAGGAAGTAGAAAACTGACACACGTAGAACGAAGACTTCAGTCAGAAAATGTCCGTCGTATACTTAACAAATTTTTTTTTTTTGGTAGTTAGTGAGATATATTTCATTAATAATTATCCATATAGAAAAGACGGTAAAACAAGTCGAAAGGCCGACAAACAGTAAGGAGAGAATACAACGAGAAAAGAGAACGTAAAACCACCAAAAGAAATCACAATACAAATCAAAGTAAAGAATAAAAGGAAAAAATTTAAAATAATAATAATAATAATAAAATTAAATGTTATAACATAACCAAAACGGTATGTAGTTGTACTTAGGCGGTGGTTATGTCATATGATTACGTAAAGAATAAAAGAAATCACGAAAATGACATTTGAAAAAAAGAACAACAATGGTACTCAAAATACACATTGTAGGATACATTTATTGTTATAAAAAACTATCGTTGAATTTAAACTTGTATAAGGTTTCGATATAGAAAAATGAGGGGTGGAGGGGTACAAAATACGAAGTTAATGTATAGAATGTAGGAAAATAAAATGTATCAGGAATGGAGTAATAATAATCAAATAAAATGATGAAAACATAAAATTAGAAGTAGGAATGAAATACACTAAATAGATGGAAATGGTAAAGGTCACTATAAAAATGAAATTACTTAAAAGAAAAATAATTAATCACGGTAAAAATTCAAATTTCTTTAGGGAATGGTAAAGAATATCCTAGTAAAGTGAAAACGAATAGATATTTTGAGAAAGTAGAGGAAGTTAAGACTTTCTATTGAAACGACCACTATCTTATGAACCAACCCTCTCAACAAAACAAAACAAGAAAAATAGTGAAACTTATATAACACAGTGAGGGAAAACCGGAAATTCTAAAGACGACTTTTTAGACGACTGTTGAAATACCTTAAAGAAAACATTTATTGTTTATCAAAAAGGAAACGACGAAAATCCTAAGAGAGAAATAGGAACTAAAAGTGGTAAAATTAATATTACACAGAAGTACCCAAAGAGAAACCCAAGTAGAATAAATCTTGAAAGACCCGAAGGACCTGAACCTATAAACAAAGGAAGGGGTTTAATCTCAAAAGTCGGTGATACAGAAATTTAATAAGAAGACCGGGAAAGAGAGAAAGGAGAGTAAGACCTTGCAGATACTATATCTACAATAATGTGAACTACGTCAGAATTTCGAAGGAATTCTATAGGAGTGAGTTTTTGAAAAAAAAGTAAAAAGAGAAGACAGACCAACTGAATGTAACAAAACAGAAGGTCAAACGAACAAGTAAGAAAATGAAGTAGGTTAGGACAAAATGGGAAGATCAAATAGAAAGTTAAGTCAATACTTAAGACAAACTATAAAAGAATATAAAAGATAGAGGGACAACGTTTCAAAAACGACACAAGTAGGCAAGATGAGGGTTGAAGTCACTCTTAGAGATACTGAGAAGGAAAATTGAGAAATAGTCCGTCCAACGAATATAGGTAAAGTAAATCAAGAAAAAGACTCTAAAACAAAACAAGAATCCTAACGTCACATAAGGAGACAGAGGATCGTGAATTCAGAAACATATAAACTTACTTAATCTATTTATTCGATGAGAAGGGTCAGGACTTCCTCACTAGATTACATCCTCTATAGAATACCCCAAGTTTTCGTGTTAGGACGTACTGGCGGTCTCGGTCCTCGGGGATGTTCCAAAACTCACGGAGCGCAACACCGTCCCGACGTGACGACGACACTACGGGATCACCCGTCCCAACAAGGGGATCTTTCCGAAGACCTGGACAGATGTCATACGACTACCCACTCCGACCGGGGACCTTGTCGAACTCCGAGTAGACACCACCGACGACCCATGACCACTCGTTCCAACCGAGGATCTTGTCGGACCCAATACGTAGAAAATAAAAATAATTAAATTGATTATTTTAAAATAAACTGTTAAACTAATTTTCTGAGTCTCAGTTCAGCTCCGAACGACGCCTATATAGAAGGACACCTTATACCCTGTCTGAAAACACATCTTTAGTAACCTTTGACTAAAAATCTCTCCGTCGATTACATCCTACCCTTCTTGACCTCAACTCGCCTATCCTCTTGTGGTCATAAAGACAGACTTATACTGTCTCTGACATTGGTTTGAACTGTCCGTTACTCACGATATACGGAACATGACTATCACACTGGAGTAAGTTCAGGAAATTGGAGGAGACGTGAAGTCTAAGGAATATACATTTTACTCCAGGTATTGACCCCTTTCCTCTATGCCCTCCCTGACGGATGGTGTATTCCCACAACATTTTGATAACTCTTTCATATAGACTATTATCGAATACAACTCATCGTGAGTGTATTTAGCTATATTTACGTATATTTTACGAACCGTGGGTCATCCATGAGTTATTCACTATTAATAATTTTGTGAATTTTCACTAAACTTTGTAAACATTTCTAAACCTACAGAACACAATTACTGATCGAAAAGAACTTAAATTTGTTTGAAATTTCCTTGACAACCTAACAAAAGACGAGGGGCAAAAGTGAATAATTCGTACCCTTCAGGGAATTCGTATCATCCTTATACCTCAGATCTTTGTCTTTACTTACGTTCAGGATTTCACTTACTTATTTACTTATCCGTCTACCTGCTCACGGGTTTGGATTAGAATCGGGTACATTCAAAGTCAAAAGAAGGGGGTAGCTTAAGGACGGGTAGTAGACTTCCTACGGGTTTTATGGTCATCGTTCTTTTTATTTGACATCGGACCTATTCAGTGTCTACAGAAAACATAGGGTTATACTTCCACTTTTCACTTTCAACGAGTCATCACAGGTCGAGAAACACTGGGGTAACTGATATGTCAGGTACCTTAAGAGGTCCGGTCTTATGACCTCACCCATCGGAAAGGGAAGAGGTCTCCTAGAAGGGTTGGGTCCCTAACTTGGGTCCAGAGGACGTAACGTCCGTCTAAGAAATGGTCGACTCGGTGTTCCCTTCGGGTTCTTATGACCTCACCCACTTTCACTGTCACTTTAGCGAGTCAGCACAGGCTGAGAAACGCTGGGGTACCTGCCATTGGATGGTCCGAGGGGCTAGGTACCCTAAAAGGTCCGTTCTTATGACCTCACCCGACGGTAAAGGAAGAGGTCCCCTAGAAGGGTTGGGTCCCTATCTTGGGCCCAGAGGGTATAACGCCTGTCTGCGAAATGGCAGACTCGGTTTCGCAGACAGGCGTTACGTCCTCTGGGCCCAAGCTAGGGACCCAACCCTTCTAGGGGACCTCTTCCTTTACCGTTGGGTGACCTCACCCATCGGATAGGAAAGACATCGTCTGGAAGGGCTGGGTCCTTAGCTTGGTCCCAGAGGACATAACGTCCATCTAAGAAATGATTGACTCGATACTCCCGAAGGGAACCCTTACTGTATTTACTATTAGAACTATGTCTCTGACTGATGGACGATTACAGTCTGTAACATGAGTTAGGAAATAGATTTAGGAAGATGTCGTGATCTTCTTTGATGACAACAGAAGAAAGTAAAAAGTCTATTCCTTTGACTCGAAAGGTCTCTACTTTACTAAAAGGATTTGGTGGAGTCGATCTTTCACCTCCTCAACTCTCCAGTTTGTTTCAGTAAACTGGGGTCTCGGAATGATTTAGTAATGAGAGATTCCACCAAACAACAGAGACGATCTAATTTGAGAAATCCTCCAATCTGTTTAGAATGAGTGGAAATCGACGGTAGGTAGGGGTTACGGGTAGAGTCAATTACCAATAAGTCTACTTTTAAAATTTAGGAGAGAAAAACTTACTACGGGACTTACTACGGAACTCGATATTCCATCTTCCACAGAATGGACTTACGGAGATACCATGATCTTTCATATTCAAGAAAAACAGACTTAAGTGGAGTCAGGAAACGAGTCTGTCGGAGGGAGTTCTGAGTGTTGTGGACCTAGACCTCTCGTAATGAGGTGGAAATATCTCTTTCTTTATAAGAGGGACAGGAAGACTCATTCGTTACTTCAACATTATATTTGAGTCCCGGGAATTAAAGTGTAAAGTAATAAAGTGGAGGAAAAACAGGAATTTAAAAATTCTTTGAATCTTTGAAACCCATACCCTCGTTCCTATAAACTGTCTTAGAGAATTATAGTAATTTTTTTTTATTCGAATGGGATTAACACTCCGTTTTCGATAAAATTAGAGATTTTATCCGTGTTTACGAAATAACTAAAAAATTTCGTTTCATTGTTTTTGGCTACAGGGAGAAAAACACTCTTTAGTAAAAATGATCCACAACACCAGACGTACTACGATTTATTCCTAAGATCGATTTCACGAAACGTTTTGATAAAGTTACGTTTTAGTTATTATATGTACTCTTTAAATACTTTTCTACTTCGTTCCTGTTTTGTTGAGGAATGGAAAATCACTTATGTATATGTACATACTTTTTAATTATATATCACATTTAAAAACCAGTAGGTGACCCCTAAACTCTAGATCACCAAAATATTTACTCCTTTTATTGTCGTCGAAACAGACTTATATTACCATTCGTATTGGTTTGATCTGTCTGGTACCTATTGTTTCTGGAAACTACGATCTAGATTGACCTATGTACGAGAACTAAAGGTCAGAGGAAACAGAGGTTAACGAAAGGTCTGTAGAACGTTCGTGGTACACTTGTACTGACGTTCGATCATAGACCTGTCAGTACCGATATTCTCTACGACACGTCACATCTCTGTCTTCCTCATCTTCTCTCTCCCTCCCCCCTAAACTGTTAATAAATCCCTATGTTGCGGACCGAGTATTGTCAATGAACTATTGACCAACGATTTATCTACTCTCATATTAGATGTCCTAAGTCCTTTAGGACCCCTACTTCCTGTTCCTCTATTCTACACTTTTTTTTTTGACACGTTTAGTAAGTTGGAGAGACTCGGAGTCAAGGAGTAGACACTACCCTTTCCGCTCTTATGAAGGATATAATCGATTAATCAGTACCAAGAGGTCTCTTTGTTACTTATAGTACATACGAATATAAATCTTCTTAACTGAGTACATAGTTATTAATACCTCCGACTGTTCAGGATTTTATGTGTCAGTCGTTCGACCTTTGGGTCCTCTCAGGAACCATACCAAGGTCATATTCAGATTTCCGGACTCTTGGTCCCCTCGACTACCACATTAAGGTCAGACTTACGGACGTCCGAGTTCTGGGTCTTTCTACAAAGTCGACTTTAGGATTCTGTCCTTTCTTGACGACAGGGTCGAGTTACGTTAGTCCGTCTTCAAGGGAAAATAAGTTTCTTCCAACCAGAAAAACAAGACAAGACCGAAGATGACTAACCTACTCCAGGTCGGTGTGACTCTTCTCGTTAGAGGAAATCATTTTCATATGACTAAGTTTACAATTAGAGTAGGTTTTATAGGAGTTGGTACGAATCTTATTACAAACTAGTTTATAGACCCATGGGACACCGGGTCAGTTCAACTGTATATGAAATTGGTGGTGTAAAAGGTACGAACAATACCCTTACGATACACTCGAAATTTCGGGACATACCTATATTCCATTATGGTGATAAATAAGTTTAGATTTACATACGAGAACTCTCAGTGAACCTGACGTTCCTCTAGGTTTGACAGGTAGGATTTCCTCTAGTCAGGATCCACAAGTAACTTTCCTGACTACAACTTCGACTTTGAGGTCATGAAACCGGTGGACTACGCTTCTCGACTGAGTAACCTTTTCTGGGACTACGACCCTTTCTAACTCCCGTCCTCCTCTTACCCTACTGTCTCCTACTCTACCAACCTACCGTAATGGTTGAGTTACCTGATCCAAACCCATTTGAGACCCTCAACCACTACCTGTCCCTCCGGACCGCACGACGTCAAGTACCCTAGCGTTTCTCAGCCTGTGCTGACTCACTGACTTGACTTGACTTGACTTTACATAAGAAATTACTATTACCGAAATAAATAGATCACGAAGTGTTTATGGTCAATGACAATTTGAATAAAATATATTCAAGACAATTTGAATAAAATAGAGTAAATTAAGAGTGTTACTGGAATAGTGGGGAAAATACGGAACCTCCCTAGGTACAGATATTGACAATGTCGAGGGTCTGACGGACTTAATACTGTACGATTAGACGACACTAGACTTAGGGTTGAGAAAGTGACCGACGTTCCTCAGTCATCAATTGAAGAGACACGGAACTAAAAGAGAAGACACTAAATCCTATCATAGATATTTCACGAATCTTATCTCGACCGTAAATCATATATTTATAATTATATATGATACATATACACAATAACTATAAATAGGACCGTCAGAACTAAGGTCGAACACGAAGGAGGTCGGGTTGTAAAGAGTACTACATGAAACGTATCTTCAATTTATTCGTCCCACTGTTATATGTCGGAACTGTATGAGGAAAGGGTTAAACCTTGGTCAGACAACAAGGTACAGGTCAAGGTTGACAACGAAAGACTGGACGTATATCCAAAGAGTTCTCCGTCAGTCCACCAGACCATAAGGGTTGACAAAGTCCTAAAAGGTGTCAAATAACACTAGGTGTGTCAGTTTCCGAAACCGTATCAGTTCTTTCGTCTTTATCTGCAAAAAGACCTTGAGAGAACGAAAAAGGTACTAGGTCGCCTACAACCGTTAAACTAGAGACCAAGGAGACGGAAAAGATTATGGTCGAACTTGTAGATTTTAAAGTGCCAAGTACATAACGACTTCGGACCGAACCTCTTAAAACTCGTGATGAAATGATCGCACACTCTACTCATGTTAACACGTCATCAAACTCGTAAGAAACCGTAACGGAAAGAAACCCTAACCTTACTTTTGACTGGAAAAGGTCAAGACACCGGTGACGACTCAAAAGGTGTAAACGACTGTATAGCTTACGTCGTGAAAGTGTCGTAGTAGAAAGTCCTAAACTTTGTCGAGTTGACCTTAAGGTAGTGGAGGTGATCGAACCAAGCATCACTACGAAAGATTCCGGGTGAACTGAAGTGTAAGGTCCTACAGATCGAGATCCACACACACTCACTAGTGTGGTAGTACTAGTAGACCCAACACTTAAAAAAAACATGTCAAGAAGACACATAAGAACGGTGGAGAAGAATTGTAGAAGACGAAGACAATCCATAACTCGGGTAGAAACGTACTTTACAAGGGAACCATAGAGATTAAAAGAACTTCTCTAGAGATCAGAAAGGGTAAGATAACAAAAGGAGATAAAGAAACGTAACTAACGACTCCCTCCGAAAGAATAGAGAGGAACGATAAGAAACCTTGAGACGTAAGTTTACCCATATAGAAAGGAAAAGAGGAAATGAAAAGCGAAGAGAAGATAAGTGTCGATAAACATTCCGGAGGAGTCTGTCGGTAAAACGAAAAAACGTAAAGAAAAAGAACCCCTACCAGAACTAGGGACAGAGGATATGTTACAGTGCTTGGAGACAGATATGAAATAGTCCGTAAGACAGATAGTCTAGATCAGGGAATTTAGAGAAACGGTGAAGACGACATATCAGTATTCCCTAAACTAAATCCAGTATGCACTTACCAGATCACCAAAAGGGGTGACAGAAGTTAAACTCAGACTTAAACCGTTATTCTTCAAGTACTAGACTCGGTGTCAGTCGAGGATCAGAACAAAAACGACTGACATATCTCGAAGAGGTAGAAACCGACGTTTCTTATATTAGTTAGACTAAAGCCACAACTGGTAGGTCATTACAGGTACACATCTCAGAAGAGAACACAACGACCTTCTCCTACAAACGATACTCGTCACACAAGAGAACCGTCTTGAGATAATTGGAAACGGGACGAAGTAAGATATGAGGTTCCGGTTTAATCGGACAATGAGGTCCACAAAGAACTGAAGGATGAAAACGTAAGGTCAGGGGATAGTACTTTTCCTGTAGAAAAATTCCCACAATCAAGATCTTCCAGAACATCCATAAGTATCTTGGTAAGTTGAAGAAAAAGTCGTAAAACGTAAGGTCAGGGGATATTACTTTTCCTGTAGAAAAATTCCCACAATCAAGATCTTTCAGAACATCCATAACTATCTTGGTAAGTTGAAGAAAAAGTCGTAATGACCAGCCCCGTATCTGAACCTAATGGCACTATAACTTACCAAACGGAACCTTTACTTATCTCTAGTAAGACAGTAAAAACTCTAACGTAGGTTCATGACGTAAATCCTGAGAAAACAACTGACACTACCGATGAGGTAAAGAAGATTCCATAAGGACGGGTGTCATCATCTTCTTCTTGATTGCTTGGAGAACTACTCCCACTTTCTCCTCTCACTTTTTCAACCGAATTTCGAGTTGTAAGTCTTTTGCTTCTAGTACCGTAGGCAAGAGTAGTGAGGTACCGTTTATCTACCCCTTTGTCACTTTTATCACCGACTGAAATAAAACCCCCCGAGGTTTTAGTGACGTCTACCACTGACATCGGTACTTTAATTTTCTACGAATGAGGAACCTTCCTTTCAATACTGGTTGGATCTGTCGTATAATTTTTCGTCTCTGTAATGAAACAGTTGTTTCGGTAGATCAGTTCCGATACCAAAAAGGTCACCAATACATACTTACACTCTCAACTTGATATTTCTTTAGACTCACGGCTTCTTAACTACGAAAACTTGACACCACGACCTCTTCTGAGAACTCTCAGGGAACCTGACGTTCATCTAGGTTGGTCAGGTAGGATTTCCTCTAGTCAGGACCTACAAGTAACCTTCCTGACTACAACTCCGACTTTGAGGTCATGAAACCGGTGGACTACGCTTCTCGACTGAGTAACCTTTTCTGGGACTACGACCCTTTCTAACTCCCGTCCTCCTCTTACCCTACTGTCTCCTACTCTACCAACCTACCGTAGTGGTTGAGTTACCTGTACCCAAACCCACCTGAGGTCCTCAATCACTACCTGTCCCTCCGGACTGCACGACGTCAAGTACCCCAGTGTTTCTTAGTCTGTGTTGACTCACTGACTTGACTTGACTATATATATACTTCGTTAACATACATTTAACCATGTATAATTGATGTACAATCACAATCACCACACTCACCGCAACAATCACCACCGACACTACTGTCTCTAATGTGTCTCTGTTCGAGCGTACGGAAGGCCCCGGGCGGTCCATTATAGTCATACACTTCGAGGGTTCCTATTCGACCTTCTTCATTATCCTATATACCTCTGGATCTCTCACAGGAGAATCAAAAGGTAATCCTAACTGACCAAACGAGAGGAACGACAGGTTCCCTAAGAGTTCCGAAGAGGGGATGGTGTTAAACTTTCGTAGTCAAGAAGTCACGAATAGAAAGAAATACCAGGTTGAGAGTGTAGGTACTGATGGGTTTTTTGGACAATTGATTTCTGTGACTTTAGACCCTTAAATATTTTGTGACGAGTAGACGGTAGTTAAAAACTAGGGCACAGATGGTACACGGTTCGACACATTACTCACAAAATGTTCATTAAGGGAATTGTTAGGACGATCACTCCACAGACAAAATGTCATTCGCTTTCGACGAGTCAGCACAGGTTGAAAAACACTGGGGTACCTGATAGGTACCTTAAGAGGTCCGGTCTTATGACCTCACCCATCGAAAAGGGAAGAGGTCCCCTTAGAAGGGTTCGGTCCTTAATTTGGCCCCAGAGGACGTGACATCCACCTAAGAAATGGTTGACTCGATAGTTCTCTTCGGGTAAAATGTCTACAGTTTTAGTTTCGAATGAACGGTCCATCATTCACGGTCTCCTTGACACTGACTTATTTCCGTTGTCTCCGAGTTGAGGTTTCGGTCATCATGAGAAAGAAAAATTAACCTCCTATTAACGAAATGGTGCAACACAACGAAAGATGGTATGTTGTTGTGCTTACAGTATTAATAGATAAATAGGGGAGGTAGAACTTGGAAGGAGGGGTGAGGGTCGGATGGGGAGATCCAGTAGTGTCTCACGGTCCGACCCGAGGGACACAATATATCGTCGACTGGTAATATACGGTTAATTTCATCATGAGAAAACTGGGACGACATACCATATCTCCAACGAGCTACTCACCTTGACCCCATCCGTAGGATGTCCGGTAGACAGTCGTAACAGGGGGAATATCTACACGAGAGAACGACTAGATGAAAAGATCCACCACCTCAGTCCCGTTCACTTTCTTCCTTCCACGGACACTAGGAACTTCACAGGGACCTTACAGAAGTTTCGGGAGGGACATGTTTAATGTGTAGGACGACTGTAGTGAGAAATACGAGGTAAGAGTGCGGACTGTGTCCTAGGACACAACCAGTGGTACGTCCAATACTGACACAAACACAAACACAATGAGTGAGGAAACATTCGAGTTTTCCCAACCCGAGAATAAGTAGAAAAGTAGGGGACGGTGTGAACGTGTGACCATAGGTAACTCACTGTAGACGACCCAGACTCAAGACGAACGTAGGTAGAGTAGTCCACCACTTAAGTCCGTTAGTCAAATGACAGACTCTACAAACCCAAACGGTAGAAGTTTTGACCCTATTATTAACAGTGTCCAATCTAATGGATCCTTCGTCTGAGAGTCCATATCTGATCACACGTCTTCCAAATCATCCCTCATGAGAACCCTAGTAACGGTCCCTCCCTTTCCCTCCTCTCCTATCTCCTTCTTCGTCCTAGTCCGTCCCCCTCTTCTCCCAAACGTCATGTCAGAGTCATTTCCGGAGTCCGTTGGGGTTCTCCTAGAGAACTCTATCGGGAAGTTTTGACAGGATTCAGTCTTATTCTCACGGGACAGTACGCTCCAGAAGTATAATTGGTTAATGACCTACACTCCACGGGGTTCTTCCCCCGTACTGGAACCCTCTCTGTTGAGAGAAGTCAGTCGACTCCCGATAGATACTCTGACTCCGGAAGTCAGGACTCCCTTCTAGACCCACCGAATAGTGTCGGAGTTGCCGTCTTCGTTGAAGGTCCCAGTAACCTTTCGACTATGTATATTTTCGTATGAGTTTTTACGATTCGTTTATATTCCAAAATCAACAACAATTATAATGTATATTATATATATTATCATTAATATATATATTAATATACACATATTTACATATTATATACATGATACATATGTATGTATTATTACATAATTATACATTAATGATAATCGTAAATATAAATATACATAATCCCTTAGTCATTTATAAAGAAGTTGAATCAAATCAGATAAAAGAATCTCATCCCAGAGTCTTAGTCCTTCAGTCACATTTGGGAAAAATAAGGAGAGTGAAGGGGTTTCTGTGGGAAAGGGGAGAGAGAAAACAATAATTAGAACAGAATTTTCACGAATATGATAGAATAAAAATTTGGAGATCCCAACCAAACTAAACTAAAGGAAAGGAGACTTTACTGATAAGACTTGAGACTGGAATTAGGCCCTACCAATCTCGTCGACCTTCGTGAAAGAATTGATAGATAGATAGAAGTGTGAAATATAGGGTATATCCGAGTCTCTTTAAGATTCAGGATCATGTCAAAAATTTATAATGATTGTAATAAGGATGGTCGCTCCAATTAATTTGTAGTAACTCACGACCGAGATCGTAAGGGTCGAAACATGACTGGGACCTCAGTTAAGACAGTCGAATGTCCCGAGTCTGTACTCTTTTGGAACCGTTTTTGACAGTCATACCTTCTACTTACAAGGTCTCTAGTTCTTATAACTCGTCGAGACTTAGTTAAGGTCCCTGGTCGACGAATATCCTTCTTGACACATACCCTCAAGTTTCCACATTATGTAAGAACTAAAGTGTGTGTGTGTGTGTGTGTGTGTGTGTGTGTGTCTAACGAATCCGTCAATAAGATGCTTAAAGTAGTATACTAAAGAGAGTTTGTACGTGAGTACGCTTATATAAAGATTGTTTTTAGAGTGACAGTGAAGGGACGGTTTATAGAAGACATCGAGGCATTGTAGAGACGGTACTGTAGGTTTCAGTATCCTTTCGAGAAAATCAAGAGACATATATAGTCGTAGAAAATATAGGTACGGTAAAGGAAAGGGGTCTTTGGAAGAGTGATAATACTTAAGAACTCCAGAGTCAAGTTTACAGTACAGGTGGTTCGTCGGAAGGGACCGAAGGGGTGTTACGGTGTTGTGAACGCTGAGACATAACGGTAAGGAAGGTTTAACACTCGGTGACTTACCCTTCCTTTAATTAAGAACCTGGACTGTCTCTTCACTCTCCTACTCCCACCTCCCTCTTACTTTGTTCAATATACGTTTTGGGAAAATCAATTTTGAATACAAGACATCTCAGTCTTGAGTTAATACATATACAGATTTTCACACTGTATTATATAGACTATAAACTAAAACATGAACCAAAATTCTTCTTGGATCTTGGTACAAAACTAAGTTTCTAATCTTCTCGACGATGCTTTTCCACAAGACTGTCTCCATTTTGAAAGGGGACTGACGGGAGAACACCTCCACGATCTTCTAGGGTCTCTACTATCTAATTTTGTATTTGGAACAAGGGGTCCAACTCTCTTGTCACAAGACCTAACAAGTAACAAGACACATGAGTTGGACGGTATACATCCATTAATGTCTAAAAATTTCTTAATCTCATATCGCTCTGAACGGAGTTTACCTTAAGTCAAACAGAGACCATCTAGTCTACCAAAGAACTCTTGTAATCTAATAGATCACACTTCCAATTACTTGTCGTGTACCTCTTTCCGGTACACACCAATTCTCTCCAGTGACCACCTAAATTCACATCTAAGTGTGGTCGAAAGCGATCGTATAGAAGTGTTCGACTTCCTTCGCGATAATTCGTTCTTGTGAAATCTAAGATAAAGGGGATCTGGTCACCGAGATCGGTACGGTTCTTAGTAGACGACTCGATACAATTTTGTGACTAAAGACTCGAAGATTAAGTCTAGACTAAGTCGCTCAGACCCGGTCTCAGAATCCTTATACTTAAAATCACTCATGGGACAACACTAAGATTACCTACTCTGGAGTGTATAGAAAGTCATCTCTCCCCAAGACATCTCATATACGAAAAGGTATTGATCCCGTTCAAAGACATCTTCAGTACTATAAGACTGGGTAGTAGGACATGTCGTATGGAAAATCTGGAGTACGGGACTAAAAACCGAACTTTTTGTACCACCACAAGTAAAGACATGTACCCTAACGATCAATCTTAATCACAAACTAGATATTCATACCACGTCAAAGACATAGAGGGAAGGAGAGAAGGAGGGAAAGAAACATGGGTGCGAGGACAGATGGACAGATAGACAGATAGATAAATGGAAATATGGACGAATGAGTATAAATACCTAGTTGGATACGAGGTACGGAATACGGTTCACTTGGTGTCCTTCTCGGTCGGTAAACTTTGTCCAATGGGTTCTAAACCCGTAAAAACTTCCCCTTTCTACTTTCCGTGACCGATCCTTTTATTGAAGGAAACCTCTTATTATGGTTGATGGTAAAGAACCCAGGACCACGTATGTTCCAAAACAAACTCGGGAGGTTCGTAGAGACCACCCATACCCCAAACTAAGATTGTACTAAAACGGGGAGGATGGTAGAAGAACTCCGAAGAGGAAACGGGAACCTGTAACCCATAGAAAAACCACCCTAGGTTGTAAGAGGACAGTTACCAACAAGTCGCCAATCAACGTTAAAATCTCAAGAACATCTTCTACTCTTGTGTGTAGGAAGATGAGACGGTAGAACCAAGACTGAGTGGAACCCAGAGTCGATACTTATATTGTGTTGGGAATACCGTTTTTCGCTTCTCCTTGATTTCTCGGAGAACTACTTTCACTTTCTCTTCTCACTATTTCGACCGGATTTTGAGTTGTAAGTCTTTCGATTCTAGTACAGTAGGCCAGGGTAGTGAAGTACCGTTTATCTACCCCTTTGTCACCTTTGTCACCGTCTGATAAAAGAACCCGAGGTATTAGTGACGTCTACCACTGACATCGGTACTTTAGTTTTCTGAGAATGAGGAACCTTCTTTTCGACACTGGTTGGATCTGTCGTATAATTTTTCGTCTCTGTAATGAAACGGTTGTTTCCAGGTAGATCAGTTTCGACACCAAAAAGGTCATCAGTGTATTCCTACACTCTCAACCTAGTAATTCTTCCGACTCACGGTTTCTTAACTACGAAAAATTGTCACCACAACCTCTTCTGAGAACTCTCAGGGAACCTGATGTTCCTCAAGTTTGACAGTTAGGATTTCCTTTATTCAGGCCTTAAAAGTAACCTTCCTGACTACGACTTCGACTCCGCGGTTATGAAACCGGTGGACTACGTTTCTTGACTGAGTAACCTTTTCTGGAACTACGTCTCTTTCTAACTTCCGTTCTTCTCTTCCCCTACTGTCTCCTACTTTACCAACCTACCTGAGCTACCTGTATTCAAACTCGTTCGAGGTCCTAAACCACTACCTGTCTCTTCGGAACTTACGAAGTCAGATACCCCAGTGTTTCTCGAACTGTGTTAACTCACTGGCCTGACTTGTTTGACTGGTAAAGAACTCGCGTATGATCCACCGTTCATTAGATGTTCCGAAAATCCATGTAATAGGGATTGGGTCACTTCATCAAGTGTCTACTCTCTTGACCTTTGAATTTCTCTATTACATTGGTAACTTCAACAGGTCTCAGTGGTTCAAACTTTGGCATTCAACTTAGGTCCACACAGACTGAGGTTTCGAGTGACGAACGAAAGAGACCTACTTGTTATAGAGATTGATGGACGTCTACCCGTGGTTACGAATAGTCGGAAAAGATCCAGGTAGTCAATCAAAAAAAGAGTAATTTGTATCTTAAAATCAACTTTTGAGGTAAAAGTTCCTTCATTTAATCGTTTAGTTCTTAAAGAGGTCCCGTGACGATGATTGTAGAAGGGTCAAAAACCTTTTAGATTTTTAGCCAACGTTAACTTTGCCATTAGTCTTTAGAAGGTCGTTTGTTTTCGGGTCCAGGTCTGCCGAAGTGTCGACTTAAGATGGTTTTTAAAGCTCTTCTCGATTGTGGATAGGAGGAGTTTGAGAAGGTCTTTTAACGTCTCCTTCCATTTGAAGGTTTGAGTAAGATACTCCGGTGGTAGTGGGATTATGGTTTTGGACTGTTTCTACAGTGTTTTTTCCTTTTGATGTCCGGTTATAGTGACTACTTGTATCTACGTTTTTAGGAGTTGTTTTAAGATCGTTAGTCTTAGGTTGTTGTGTAATTTTTCTAGTATGTGGTACTGGTTCACCCGAAATAGGGTCCCTACGTTCCTAAGAAGTTATAG